>JAGDQP010018216.1:0-37008 GCA_022664845.1 Lepisma saccharinum
CCCGTAAGTTCATGTCATGTAATTCGCGGCGGACTGTGATTGTCGAAACAGGTTGGGGGAGGTGCTGATTGAGTTCCTCCGTCACTTGCGCCGCAGTAGCACGACGGTTCCGCGTGACAATGCGCTTTAATACCCGGCGTGCCCTGTCACTGATGCTTTTCTTCCGCCCACTGTTCCGCTTCCCCGATGTGGTTTTCCCGTGTGTTGTGTAGGCCGTCATCACCTTCGACACTGTCCCTGACGACACACCTAACACACTAGCCACTGCCGTCACACTCACTCCACATAACCGCGCACCAACAATTTGCCCTCTTTGAAATTCTGAGAGGTCTCGCATTTTACACTACCTCCGTCTGCTGCAGCCACTGCACACTCCTGTTCCACGACGCCTGACGTAGTATGGAGACCGACCTAACACACCACCACCAGCAGTCCGGCGCTGCGGTCGCCACGACACCACTGCCAACCCATACATCTGACGTGTTGCCAACTACAGGTGTTTCCATTATTCTGATAAGCATCTGTATATGTATTGAAACAACTGATTACTCTTATGCGTGGTCGAACAGTTTATACATCAGCAAATTATTAACACTTGAAATGTTGATATATATATATATATATATAAATAAATCACAGCCATATTCAATCCACTAGTGGATGAGGCCTCTCCCCGAAGGGAGGAGTTGGTCTACTGCTCCCACGCTGACCAGACGGGTTGGGAGAGGAGAGCCGAAACTCTCACTGTGATCGCCACTGTATTTTATTCACAGCAGCTCCCCAATTGTCCTCACGATGCTGGGTCAACACCGAAATTTTTTGAGCCCCCACCGGGAATCGAACCCGGGACCGCTCGCATTGAAGTCGAGCGCGCTACCGACTAGGCTACGCAGGAGAGCAGATATATATATATATATATATATATATATATATATAGGGTGTAACAAAAGTCCCTTGTTATAGGCCAACTTGGTTATGAGTTTAGATTCGAAAACATGTCACAGGGAAAAGGGGCTGGAAATGATCGGTTTTCAATCTAAAGTAGTTGAATTTTCCAAATCGAACCAGCCGTTTGGGCTCCCCCAATGGGAACGAAAAATGCAACGTTGCCAGTCGTACTGTGATAATCATAGGCGCATAATGTCATGTAGTAATGAAACGGAAAGCAAGGAAGAAGTATGCCGGAGGGAAGGAACAAGATTACTACACATCTCGGTTGCAATCATTACCGTAGAGGGGTTCAGGGGCGGGTAGGGGTGATGAAATTCGTAACGCGTTAAAAGTTGAAAGTTGTAAACGTCGTAACATCTGGGCCAAACGTCACAGGTGCGTTTCGGGCAACGAAAGATGAAAGAACGTTCCAATAAACATGGTCCTACGCCGCCTCGTTTTCGAGATACAGGGTTGCCAACTTGGAATCCAAAATTGAGTCCTGACCAGTGGAATTGAAGACAAAGATGTGGACAAACGTCGGGAGGTTATTCCTGACACCAAAACAAGCAATAAGGAATCTTGATGTTGTCGAATTCCGGTAGCTGTAAGACATACAGTGTTGCTAACGTGGAATCCACAATCGAGGTCTGACGATTGGAATTCACGAGAAAGACGTGGAACCCTTCGGTAGGTGATCTCTTGAGATCATAACAAGCAAGAAAGTCCTCTTTCATTGTCTTCGAATTCCTGTACGTGTAAGAAATACAGTGTTGCCAACTGTGTGAGGCATTATCGAGTGTCACCCCAAAATTATGTATTAAAAAACAGCAAATGACAAATGTACGGTGGTAACCTGATACCTACGGGAGGGGGACACGTGACCAAGCACACATCAGCAGTGCCGCACAAGCAATTTTGCCACTCCAACACAAACGCATGGTTTGTTAACTGGAACAGATACCTTTTATCGCATGAAAAGCTGTGGTATCAGTAGTGACTGAAATTAAGCGAAAGTTGATCTGTCATTGTTACAAACTACGGCAGCTATGAAGCTCTAACATGGAGAAAGTGCGGTGTCCATATCGAGAAACGAACAAATGTTATTGCAACATTGCAACAACACAAGTTATTGCTATTAAACTACTAGTCACCTATTTTGTATTGTACGTATCTGAGGCTGAGCAGGTTCGAAACCGAAGACCATCCCGATGAAGGTATCCATGTTTTGCCTTACTTTCATCATCCCAACCACGAATTTTAGGTGTCGTTCCTCATGCACACGGTAGAGTTCAGCCATTTCCTCAACCACACAGTGCATTTCAGTGTATTTCCCTCAGTCACACCAGGTACACATATGACATAAAGTGCTATGACTACGTAGTGTTGTGTCTAAGTACGAACGGAGACAACGCGTTACCTCGGGGAGTGGATAGGTGCGTGGTTTCGAATCCCATATTGACATGGGATGTTTATGGGTTTTAGAGTTTCACGAATTTCAATGTCGGGTTTAGTGGCATACGTATGAATAAGAATGACACATCCAAGGTACAGAAAGCATATTCAAGCATCGTCTCTATGATTTGGAGGGTATGGAGGATTTTATGCAGTGTTGCAACCCGAAAAGTGGTATTTTCGTATATATCGGGAAATGTTCGAGATGTCGATTCCACACAAACACCATCCGGATTGTTGAGGTATAGGAACAATGTACGTGACATTTTCCACATTAAATCATATGGGACATTTTCTTTCTACGCTATTCACAACTGTACCGTTTTGGGTGGATCCTCTGTCACACACGTTACGCACTGAATGCTGTGTATCCTGTTGTTTACTCCCTACATTGCAGTCTTTCATTCTACAGTATTGGTGTTGTGCTACACTTGCTCGTTTCTCGATACAGACACCGTACTTTCTCCATGTTAGACCTTCATAGCTACCGTAGTTGGTAACAATGACAAATCAACTTTCGCTTAATTTCAGTCACTACTGATACCACAGCTTTTCATGCGATAAAAGGTATCTGTTCCAGTTAACAAACCATGCGTTTGTGTTGGAGTGGCAACATTGCTTGTGCGGCACTGCTGATGTGTGCTTGGTCACGTGTCCCCCTCCCGTAGGTATCAGGTTACCACCGTACATTTGTCATTTGCTGTTTTTTATACATTGTTTTGGGGTGACACTCGATAATGCCTCACACAGTTGGCAACACTGTATTTCTTACACGTACAAGAATTCGAAGACAATGAAAGAGGATTTTCTTGCTTGTTATGATCTCAAGAGATCACCTACCGAAGGGTTCCACGTCTTTCTCGTGAATTCCAATCGTCAGACCTCGATTGTGGATTCCACGTTGGCAACACTGTATGTCTTACAGCCACCGGAATTCGACAACATCAAGATTACCTTATTGCTTGTTTTGGTGTCAGGAATAACCTCCCGACGTTTGTCCACATCTTTGTCTTCAATTCCACTGGTCAGGACTCAATTTTGTATTCCAAGTTGGCAACCCTGTATCTCGAAAACGAGGCGGCGTAGGACCATGTTTATTGGAACGTTCTTTCATCTTTTGTTGTCCGAAACGCACCTGTGACGTTTGGCCCAGATGTTATGACATTTACAACTTTCAACTTCTAACGCGTTACGAATTTCATCACTCCTACCCGCCCCTGAACCCCTCTACGGTAATGATTGCAACCGAGATGTGTAGTATTCTTGTTCCTTCCCTCCGGCATACTTCTTCCTTGCTTTCCGTTTCATTACTACATGACATTATGCGCCTATGATTATCACAGTACGACTGGCAACGTTGCATTTTTCGTTCCCATTGGGCGGTTCACCAGTGTGGAGCCCAAACGGCTGGTTCGATTTGGAAAATTCAACTACTTTAGATTGAAATCCGATCATTCCAGCCCCTTTTCCCTCTGACATGTTTTCGTATCTGCACTCATAACCAAGTTGGCTTATGACAAGGAGCTTTTGTTACACGGCTTGAAAAACGCTTGTGAACGGCTTGAAAACTGTTTCTAACCGGTCGTTCGTTGGTGTATGTTGGAGATGGTAGAGACTTAAATTAGGGTTAAGCGTAGCTATGCACAGTTATACTTGAGAACTGCTTGGCCACGAAAGGGTTTATTACCGGTATAATTGATCGTAACTTGATTACATTTTTAACACGCCACGTTTACTAACGACGGACAGGTTAAACGGATTTTAACGAAGTTGTTTAACTTTGAGCAAATATTATTCGGGAGGTGACACTAAGATAGCCTAGTCTATATCAGACGCTTTAAATCATAATATAAGACAGATCCCCATTCATACCTGGAAGTTTGTTGAAGCTAGAAGTCTAATAAGAAGAAAAATCTGAGTGGAACAGCCTTTGAATTTATCACATCAAAAAGAATAAGATGACCCAAAAAATAATAAAAACAGTATCTTCCTTGTTTGAGCAGTCTGGGATATAATTGATGCTTTGGCTTCAGGTGTCGAACTGGAAATTAAGTCGGACTGGCGGCTGAAGTAGAACTGGCGGCCGTAGACGATAGCTGATCGGTCTTATATAGTAATTCGTGTGTCTTCTGGTATTGATGTAATTGTGTCTGTGTGGTGGGCTCTGGCTTGGCTTTCCGCTAAACTTTATGTAGGTCGAGAGGTGATGTTCTCATCATAAGAAGTATAGCTATTTGCTCAAAGGTGAATAGCTTCTCAATTGACGTCATAGATTGCATTAATTGCATCAGTGTTCTTTCAGTTGTTTCGTTGTTTCTCTGTTCCATCCTTGTTGAAACATGGCGGCGGTTTTATTTCCATTTCACAGAACAACTTACAATAAAAATATAAAAATGTACTAAATCCTAATTTTTCCGATTATTTTAAATTTTATGATTAAATTTAATTTTATCCATTTCTCGAAGAGTTCACAATATATATATATATATATATATATATATATATATATATATATATATACACTTTCATATCGTACCGATCTCAATAGGTATATTTTCTTCGAAATCTACCTAAAAAGCCGTCCACTAATACAGCAACCTCTATGAGGGCGGGCATTACCATCGATTAGGAAAAAAATATCTCCCACATTCTGTGGAAACTCTCTCAAATGTACGGTCAAGGTCAGATCGCGATATCTGGTAGCAGTTTTGCCTTGTCTATTAATCCTGATGGTTTCGCGTAGAGGTGTTCTTCAGGTGCTGCAAATGCTGACCAACAACATCACGCCGCCATTTCCGTATTGATCACGATCTATGATGTTGGAAGGATTATATTATGTTCCCTGTTCTCCCCAGATGATGCATCATCGAGAGTCCGACTATAGAGTCACAACTCATCACGGGATAATACATCTGTCCAATGACTGTGATCTGGACAACATTGTAGACGATTCCTTCACTGATCAGCTTTCAAAGGCATACAAAACTACCGGTCACCTTCCATACAGTCATCTTTCCCCAAGCCTTCTATCCACAGTTTTCCGAGATATCTGCCTTCTGATGCCAGATGCTACGTCAATTGTGGCGCCTGGCTTTTATAAACAAATGACGATCTTCGCTTCCCGAAATAGCTCTTGAGTGCCCGTGACTCGTCTTCTGGACGTGTCTTCAATGTAAATCAACAGTCTCCATGGACGATTAACCACTGAAGAATTCACTCTGAATTATCTGACTACTTTGATCTGTGACTGTGCAGCTTCAAGTCTTCCAATGGTTTTGCAGCTTAAAGCGTCATTTAACAATCATCTTTTAGTAATTTCTAAGCTGTTCAGTATCATTAGTATCACCTGCCTTTAAGAAACACTGAAAATCAACACTTTTGTATACTTTAGTAGACGTCATTTTTACAGCCTAGGGCTGCAGTCACTTGCTATACTAGCGCCAACCCTTCGTTTCTACCATTAACTATGTCTTTCTACATTAAAACGGATAAGAATACGTTTTGACCATGCATAGATATCTTGCGACATGTTAAAACAATTATTTGTCACTTTTTGCAAATTTTGCTTTAATTCTGGACACTTCGGCCTATACTCAGAGGCAACAAGATTTCAAGTAGTTACTGATCATCCAAATCCCAATATGCCTTAGTTACTGACCAAATGAAATCAACTATAGACAAGTGTTCACAGGTGTTGTATTTTATGTCTTGAAGCCTACGGAACCCAAAGTTGCTCACACGTTTATTATATTGCTCTAAACATAATTTGACGAGATCGTCATATGCTCAAATTTGTGGTTTAATCTGATTCCACCACCCTAAAGCTCTACCAGTTAACTTCCTCTCAATCACAAACAATTAGTCAGATTCAGAAACTTTCATTACCTAGAAATATTTTCATTCATGACTCAAAAATTCTTGAGAAGTTTTTGTCAACACGTTTACTGAGAAACTTGGGAAATTATTAAGGTCACATAATCGTAACGGGTTGGAAGGAGTAATACTATTATTATTTATAATATCGTAAGCTAATTTTCTTCGAATCTCTGGTAAAGGAGCTACATCTGTACATTATGATACATAGGCTGATAACCATGAAGATCGAAATTCTGACGCTCTACATCTGTCATATTAACATTACATAAGGATAAGGATAAGTGACGAAACATAAGGATAAGAGCCTGGACCAGAACTTGCAGGTAAGGTGAAACTAAAAGTATACTTTTATTGGAAGTATCACCCAAACACCGAGAAGTACTACAAGCACTAATAACTCAGGAAGCTGGAACTTGAGTGGTCACTATAGAGGTAGTAGTTACTTTATTCACACTTACTCTTGGTACAGTAGTATTAGGTCAAGGAAACGCTTTACCTCGCCATGTATAAGAGAAGTTAATCCCTGATTGAACCTACTGTCGGACATGGCTTCACGGTTTTCAGTAGTTTCGCACGAAGTGAAAGCCACTATTCTCGAAGAGATTTTATCTCATAGGTTAATTCACGAGAACGAAGTTCACAAGATCTGTAAGTTAAGATTTCATATTCAACTTAAGTTCACTAACCTCGCTGGTTATATAATCTATACTGATCGAAATACTATCTCGAAAGGTGTTCATCTCTGATTGAGAGGCATCCTATTTCTCAATTAACTGCTTACAAGAGGATTTGAAATAAGTCTGAGAAGTATCAAGTTTTTCATTCAATTGCATCTGAGAAGTATCAAGTTTTTCATTCAGTTTATTCTGAGAAGCTGCCAGTTGCTTTAATACAACTGAATCCTGTCCTGAAGTGTCTAAACGATCGCTTCTGAGGAAGAACTTTGCATCAAATTAACTCTACTGAGGGAAGTTTTTATATTGACCGAAAAACATCTCCTTGGAATCACATTTAGACACTATATAGGGAGACCATTGGCAATCGTAGTGTATAGGAATGCCCGATGCCTTGCTTCGGGATTGCATTCATGAGGTTCGGAACCTACATTATACTCTAGAACGTGTCTTTAGGACATCCAATGGCAAACAATATTGGTTCACCTTACCCAAGGAGCTTCGGGCCAGATAGGTGGCTTAACGTCACTATAGCTCAGAATCCTGGAAAATGTGATACCAACATGCCACTTTCAGGAATGATAGGTGTTTATGTAAAGACAAAATATGGATACAGACCCCAACTTTTGTGCTCTTGGTTTACCTGTAATGACGTCATCACAACAATGGATTCCGTTGCCTCCGCAAACAAAGAAGTAACTTCATTATTTCAGATATATCTTCGAAACAAAGCGCTTTTTCCATAAGTCTCACTACAAAAATGATTTCTTCTGAAATATTGACATAGCACATACATTTTATGGGCGTTATCTCCCTGAAATGACGTTATCACACGAAAATTGTTTCCATATAATCCTCCACAAACGATGACGTAAGTTACTTGCTTGAGGCGAAACTTAAAAACAAAGCACATTTTTAATTCTCATTGCAAAGTTTATTTATACTGAAATTTTTATAAATATTGATATATTTAAATATTGATTCTTACTTAAAGTGACATGTTGGTATCACATTTTGCAGGTTTTTAACGATGTCCCTACAATAACATCATAAGAATAGCTTTCGCAATTCCTGCTGATGGTGTATTTATCTTTTTTTAGTGTACTTCAGAAAACAAGCTTATTGGCCATTAACCTCGTTACAAATATGATTTTTGATGGCATATTGGCTATTACAAACCTTCTCGTAATATCATGAAATTAATTGTGGTGACGGACATTGGTTCAGAAGTATGAAATTAAGAAACATGTATAGCTAGCGTAAATATCCAATTATTATTGTTTAATGCATTGGAATTAAGAAGACAGGAGCACATACATTACACCAAATACATGTATTCAATGAGAACATTCTTATAGTATAATACTTACGAAGTATTACATCAAAATATTAATATAATATGCAAATACATTCTATGAAAACATCTTTATATTATTGTATCTACGAAATACATTAGAGAAAAATATCCGACGATACTGCTTTAATTTTGGAAAGCTAATCTCGCGTACTGAACAGCAGTGTCAAAAATTGAAAGTAATGTTCATACTATAAAAGAATGATAGGGAGATTCCGCAAATTCAAAGACAAGTTAAATTTAAAGAGATAACACAAACACTAGTTAAAGTTGCTATAAAGTGAATAATTTAGTAATTAATAATTATCACTTAATACTTATTTACTTAATACTTTAGTCATTAATTAGTAGCGAGTAAAAAGCAATTAATATATGCACCTAGATGTCTGTAGTAGCACTTCAACTATATTAGTATTTTCTTAGTAATAAATTGACCATCACAAGCACAAAGTGCTGTACATTGACGTGCTGCACAAAGTGCTGTAAATGTGCCATCTTTGCACATTTACATGAATTATTAGTACATACTGTTTTACAACTACATTGCACAAGCTCCTGATAGTGTTTCGATGCATCTGGCAGGTGAGTCCACAAAGGGACATACTCATCATTCACTTCTTTCCACCTCCAATGCTGAGGATATGGAATAATGGGAATTGGTTTACATCACTGCGACCATATGTAACCTAGCAACATTGCACATGTGGTGTGTTCAAGGAGTGCTGCTTCTGTAGGGGGCACGTTTTCAATAGCCCGGCTCTTCTTTGTCACAAGGAATTTCCAATATTAATTTACAGTCTGGGTGGTGCTACTACGGTCATACAAAAGAACTGCAAATTTTGTTGAACTTACTGAAAAGGAGACTGCGAAAGATTTGGTGGGCAACAGGATAACTTCACAAATGCCTTGTTAATATCAGGAATTTTGCGCCAGACATTCCATGCGGTTTTCTTCCCACGTCCTGCAAAGGCTGAGGTGTTATCGCAACCAGTGAATGCGCGTAAGAAAATTAGGGCAGTGCCCATATGTACTCCAAGGTAATCCGCGTGCTGCTGGATGGGAAGGTGTCTATGATTCTTCCAACACCATATTCAATCCACAGATTCTGTAGCTTTAATTCATGAGACGACAATTAGAACTACATCAGGATCGACCGTTCGGATCACAACAGATCTGTGGCCGTTCTGACTAGCATGTTTTGAATGCAGTAGCATGTGTGTGTCAGCTTCCTCGTGTTCACATGGAGAGAGAAGAGGAGATCAAGACTAGAACTACAAGGTACTCCACAGCGACTGGAAAAAGCAATCGTCTTCTCTTATTTCGCTATTTCAGTTTCACCCACACCACCAGCAAGATAACTGAAAAGGTCTGATTTGCTCTCATCATTTGGTAGGAAAACAGACCAGTTCTTAGGAATACGTATTGATCCACTCACCTTTACCAGAGGTCCCTACAACGCTTTCTGCTTTCACTCAATTTCAAGCTGTGCTGCAAGTAAACGTCAAAGACAACATAAACCCTTTGAGACTTGGATAACATCTCTGTAATATAGGGATAAAATATTGGGTCTCTGTATTCTTTGAACATCTGCTGGGGGAGCGGTTTCAGCATGTGGACGACTGCTTGTATATCCAAAATTATGCATGTAGCGATTGACTCCATGTTGTGAGAATTTCTACACTTTTCTAAGCACGTGACGATGTCTGATTTTGTACCTTTGCGCAGTGTTCTGTGTTCTGATAGTGATGGAAGCAACTCAAGGTTTTTCATGTACGAAGAAGTCAGAGAGGTCACTTACTATGAATAGGTGATAGGCACAGTCATTTTTAGTATTGGCCCTCTTTGCTGTTCTTTTGTTATTTTCGTATAGGATGATAAAAAGTAGGTTGTTCCTGGAGAATTTGTCAGGAATTAATTCCCTGTGTTACAAAAGTTTTTCCTTCAAATAATGTTGGTATTGGTCTTTGCTGAGAGTTTCAGCAGTGCAAACAGAACGTACTACTTCATCATTGGCTACAATTCCAGTCGATAGAGAGAAAAGCACATTATCTTCTTGAATAAACGGATTTCGATCATGTTGCTGGAATACGGCCATTAGTTTTTTAATGTATTGGAGAAATCGTTTGCTAGTGTCTGACGTGTCTTCATGGTGAACCCCGATGTCACCATTGATGTCACTGCATAACTCACTATCTTTCTCGAACTGATGAAAAAGGTTTATGATGACGGGTCCAGAAAGAAACCACTTCAACAAAGCTTCAGAATTATCAAACAAGCCGGTGGCGTCGCCATCACCCTTCACATCCTTATTATACTGTTCATGCGTGTGCTCATTCCCTATACATATGAAGGGGCGGCCACTTTTAGATCCAACAAATCCTCAATGTTGGAATGCTTCGTAAATATATGGATGTCTGGTGTTTAATTCTTCCGAAGCTGTAATGACAACTGGCATCCACCTCGCATACTAGGTATGATCAGCAGAAAACATCCGTAAGCATCCGTACAAAAAACTTAGTAAAATGATGAAATTTTCAAAGTTTGCTGTCCGAAAACTGTGGAGAAGGAAAAGTAATGACTGAACTTTCTTTCCTGAAAGTCTGAACTCAATAGGATCGAATTTTGTAGGAGCAACATTGAAATTTCGTGCAACGATAAAAATACATTAGACACATACGGAGATAGTGCTACCACCTCTTATTTAAGATCTTGGCTTTACATTCCACTTAAGGATATTCTGGATAAAGGGTAAAAGGAAGTCTGATGTCCTGGCTTTTCTGATGTTAGGTTTGTCGTGGTATGATCTATTGATTCAGATAAAGGTGGATTATGGTCAGTTCAGAGTCTGTACTGATTTGTGTAACCAAGTCTTTGTGTTCTAAGCTGCTAGTCGATTTTATAAAATGTATGTTAATATGTGCTACTGAAAACTGAGTTCTGTTTTATGTGTTATGCTACGGAGAATTGAGTCTGAATAAAACAACAGTTTTTTTTAGTACACTTGGTAATTGTTCGTCACTTGTAGATAAAGTCGGGAGGAATATTACTAGATATGGGCTATGGTTTTGGATGCAACGCAAAAGTTACTTTAGAGTAAGGTAGAGGTAACAAGCGTGTGAGCTTGTATTGAGCACAGAAATGCTTCAAATTCAGCAGGTTTACTTTGATACATATGTTCAACAGAAAAGTATTAGCCCACAAACTCGTAAGTAATTTTACCGAGCCATTCTGGCTGAGGTTTTCTAGAGTTTTCCTCAGTCCCACCAGACGAATGCTGGGATGGTACCTTAACTCAAAGCCCTAGTCGCTAACTTTCCCATTGTTGTCCCAAGCCTTAGGCCATAGATTCCTGTTAAGCTTAAATCAATTCAAATTCAAATTTGTAAGTAATTATACTTTCTATCACTCTTCTGCCAGAGCTCGCTTGAGCCATGGCTAGTCTCATTATCGTCAATTGTCTGGGTTTGTGGACATTAGTGCTTCTTAGAAGAAAACAGCAACACTAACAAGGGAACCTTTTTGCTGTTCAGCGAGTTTTGACTTCGGACATGTTTTTCGAGTTCGACCTTATTTGAAGCATATGGATAGCGAAAATAACACGAATAGACTCGCACTCTGTCATATATTTGTGTCCCGAATGAGTCGAGTCGTGTAATTTAAACGACTTTTAAGCAGTAAAATCAACCTTAAAGGTGAAACTTTATATTAACTAAATGAGTTATCTGATGCATTTCCGTAGGTACTTTTACGTGTAGGACACAAATTTCACCATGAAAATGTTCGCAAATTGAATGTTTTTTATACAAACTCCAGTTTATGATCGAAAATGAACAAAATTCCATAGAAAGTAATGCCGGAAAGGAACAACAATACAACTGTGGGAAAGGGGAAGGGGCAGGGGATTATAAATACATAAAATATAATGGAGGGCGCTTGCAATCGCTAAATCGACTACACGGGTTTTAAGAAAGAAGCGAAGCGCCTGGAGCAAGCATAGGAAAAAAGCGAGTGCACCTCATGGAGATGCATAGCAAAACCGTTCCCATACCCAGCGGTTTCGCAATTTGGCGACCTCGGCAAGGCCTGAGGGCTCCGTTACGTTCTTAAAGTTAGTTCTTTAAAAAAAGGAATTTTACAACTATAACGTTTGTAATAAATATGTTGTAATTATAAGTAAAATTAGAATTCGTTTGTTGAACTTTAATAACCTAAATAATAATAACGGACTTAATATTTGTTTACATTTATCTTTAAATAAAAGACGAAAACGTGAAATGATGGGGAACGAATTGATTGAATCACTTTTTAATGAAAAATCAAAGAAAGTGAAATCTGTTTAGGTTGAAAAACAATTCATTATGCTTATTTTCATTTCTAGAACTTGTTAATTCACTATAATTAGTATTATTGTTTAACTGTTTCATTTTAAAGTTCAATTTCGAATATTTATAAAAATAATCAAATCAGTTGCGTTTTCTCGTGCTTACCACAGTTATTTAAAACATTTAACTTTCAAAAAAATAATAGTAAGCGTGTATGTTCAATAAGATGTTTGAAACAAATATAAGATGTGACATGACAGACGAGAATTTATTTTGGTAAATATTTTGAAAAATGTTTACTGTTCTAATTTTTAATTATAATTTTAGTTTGTAATATAGTTATGATAATGTTTGTATGGTAAGGGGTATTGAAAATGTACGTAAACGAAGAGAGCGCAGGAGAGAGACAGAGTGTTGCAATTTTGTTCCGAAATTACACAGCAAAGAGGAGAGGGGATGAAAAAACGTACGTACGAAAGTAAAAATTCAAATTGTATTATTTAAAATGTCCGCATTAAATAACCGTGTAGTCGATCAGTGGTTTAGCGATTGCAAGCGCCCTAGGCCCCCAAAAGGTATTAGAAACCATTATTTTTTATGTATTTATAATCCCCTGCCCCTTTCCTTTCCCAAAGTTGTATTGTTGTTCCTTTACGGCATTACTTTCTATGGAATTTTGTTCATTTTCGATCATAAACTGGAGTTTGTATAAAAAACATTCAACTTGCGAACATTTTCATGGTGAAATTTGTGTTCTACACGTAAACGTACCTACGGAAATGCATCTGATAACTTATTTAGTTAATATAAAGTTTTCACCTTCAAGGTTGATTTTACTGCTTAAAAGTCGCTCAAATTACACAACTCAACTTATTCGGGACTCAAATATATGACAGAGTGCGAGTCTATGCGTGCTATTTTCGCTATCTATATGCTTCAAATAAGGTCTGAAGTCAAAACTCGTGGAACAGCAAAAAGAGTTCCCTTATGAGTTTTAGTTAAACACAATATCCATGTATGTTTGGTCTTCCTTTGGAACTTACCTCGAGCACGGAGAATGGTAAATAATTGGAACAGTGAGTAGAAGATGACAGAGAGCACAATTCTATGGATTGTTACAAGGTAAGAACTTCAATGTCTAAATTATTTTCGATAACCCATGATTGCATTCTGTCAAAGCTTACGAAACATAGTTGTGTGCCTAAAACAGCAAGTAAACTAAAGGTAAAATAATAAAATATTAGTGATGTTGTTCAAATTAAAGGGAAATTGAACTTCGGTAGTTCTATTCTGTACACTTACATGAAAATAAACAATACGTTAATACATATTTCCGTTACTATTGATGTATAGCTTTCCCTATTCCCTAAATCCGGTGTAAAATTTACGTATGAAACGTATATTTTTTTTTAAAAGCAAGACTTGCAAGACTCTTGCATGCAAGACCGAGACTGGGCGAGCAAGACCAAGACCAAGACCAAGACCAAGACCAAGACCAAGACTGGGTGTGCAAGACCAAGACCGCTACGGTCTTGGTCTTGGTCTTGCTTTTGCTCATCACTAGAAATGTTTGTCAGCAAATATACATGATATTTACTGAAACCCACACTGATTCTATTTTTTATTTTATTTTTCAAGGTATACTTTTCTAAAACAGAACAGATCAGTATTATTATCATAAGCTGATATTTAAGTTTTCTTAAAACTAGGGTATTTCTTAATTAAATTTTAAACTATATTCATTTTAGGTTAAATAAAAATCATTAGGTATTCAGTTATAAGAAATGTTTTCTTACTTAGGAAAAAGTAATACAGGTCGAAATCAAGCTTTACACTTTTATTTTAAAGTAATTATCTGAAACTCTATTCATAGATTTTAACCTTTTCCAATACTGAAGCTGCAGACAATTTCTCAGTGCACAAACATTGACTTGTTTAGAAACTCTTTTCATCAATATTAATATTTAATGTTGCAAGTGAAAGACAACCTTCATCATCCATGTATTTTACATTTTTCAATTGAAACAACTTACGAATCCACTCTGCCTTTTCCTTGCCTTTACAAAGAAGTAGAGCATAAACTCCACACAACTGATCAATTATCCTTCGAATAAGAGCTATACTGTATCCATTTCAATATCCCATCTTAATCCATGAAAGTTTTCATTTAACGATATGCATTGCTTTTGATAGCCTATTCCTAATTCAATCATCTGACAGAGAAGTTTAATAATGTCATTTAATATTACACTTGAAAGAATCACTCCATAGTCTAGTGGTTAGAGCATTGGACTCATGTCCGCGTGGTCGCGGGTTCAATTCCCGGCTGGAGTCCCACTTTTCGGCGTACACCCAAGGCAAACTGGGTTGTCACGTGAACAAAGACATTACGACCACTCGGTCTAGAAAACCCCCTAATACGCCCGTTCATGGCCAGATGGCGCGCAATACTGACTACACTGCCATCACTCAGGTGGACAGATGGCGCTGGGGCAGGCTCAGGACCTTTCTGCCTGTAAGCCCGTAGTTATTATTATGTTATTTAATGTGGAGTTTATACTTGAAAGTGGATATTAATTTACAACAAAAAAGTCCGTAAAAATGTAGTGCAAATTTTCAATCTCACTTGCCGGCCGCTTTGCAGACCCTTACAACTAAACGTAGCTTACGCTCACTCCACGTGGAAAAATAAACAGAAGAAATGCAGTCTAATAAGTAAAAAATCCATTGTGCTTTGGATTTGTGCGCAGTTCTGTGTATTATTGTTTCATTGCACTCTGTGGTGAAAGGTAAATTCGGAAAATGTACATTAAGTGTTTCTAAAATATTTTCCAGAAATAACGAATTGTTAGCTTTTTCATTTTATGAAATTACATTATTTTCTCATGAGACATCTATTACAAGTAAAATATAGGGTAGAGCAACAATTTTCCATGAAACGGAAAATTTTTATCACAAATAAAACATCACCAAACAGACAGGACAAGATCCTACAGGAGAGCCTGGATTTCGAGGCTTTGCCGGAAGAGGAGGAACCGTGAAAAGGGAAACCAGGACCAATCTCATAAGGAGGAGAGGGAAACAACAGGAGAATAAGGAATGAAAGAGAAGAAAGTTCCAGATACGACGGGAGGGCTGACAGAAAATAAAGGAAACTAATTTTACGCCAACAAAATGATATCAAAATTTACACCCGCAATACTGACAGCGGGCTTGAGGATCATAATCAGATCAATGCATCCCAGTGGAAAGACCATTAACTTCCCAGCTATCGAAGAAATTGTCAAAACAACCTTGGAAACAAATGAAATTACATTTGATCCTAAGGACTTGCTCGAACTAATCGAGTAAATCTTTAATAGAAGGGAAGAAACATTCCAAACTAATAGCGTCTATCGGCAGTTCGTGATGGCTTACGGCCGGATCGCATTCAATCCAGTGCAGAAGCTCCCAGCGTGCTATTTCCACACAAGAAAACCTAAAAACATGTGGGATGAGGATACTTAAGCTCAATGCGGACAGATGTAAATCCTGCGGCAAGCCGAGAAGTTTATTTGAGAGGGAAAATGTGGACCTACCGTGCATCCAGGAACCATATACGTAGAGAAAAATTACTTAGTGTGCCGGTCAATACCAGAACGGTTCTGCCGGTGGATGAAAATCTAATGGTTGCGTCGGTCATCTTTGGCAAAGAACTTGAAATATTGGTACATACGGATTTTTGCGATGGGTCCAGTGCATGGAGATAATGCATAAAAAGAACAAATTAATACTAGTAAATATCTACTGCCAGTTCTCCCTCCCAAGTGACATTTATGCATAAATTGGATGAGATATTAAGTAAATTTATAAATGTTTATATATTAATTGTAGGAGAGGTCACTGCTAAGTCTCTGCTGTGGACTGCCACAGAGTAGATGAAAACGTAGAGAAGTTTCAAGTTTTCATCCTTCAAAATAATTTAATCATCCAAAATATCGATGGGCAAGCTCCAACATATAAGGATAGAGCAGGGTCGGAGTATAATATTGACCTAACGCTAACCATAGGAGACGAAAACAGAAAAGTAAATAATTGGAGTGTTCTGGAGGATGAAACTGTGAGTGCCCATCACGCCATAAAATTCGACATAACAGAAACAACAAATCAAAAAGAAGATGACGAGGATGAAACCACGCTGAAATATGGTGTAAAGAAATTAAATTAGAAAAAAATAATCCAAACCTGAAGCTGCGAGAGATTTAAAAGGTAGTTAATTTACATCACCTAGCAACTGAAATAGAAAAGCAACACAAAATGCCATAGAAACAATAACCCCTATAAAACAGAAGGAAAGAAGAAAAAAAAGTATTTTTGGCCAGCTAATCTAGAAAGTTTAAAACGTAAAACGTAAGCAGGAAGGAAGAGCTACAAAATAGATAGAGACTACTTCTTGGCCCAAAGAAGACTAAACACGTACAGAGAAATAAAAAGGCAAAAGGAAATTGAAATTAAAGAGAATAAAAAAGTTGAACTTATTTGTAGAAGAAAATCTAAATATAGATCCATGAGGACTAACGTATAAAATCATTACAAATAACATTAAAATGAAAACAACCAGAATACATTAAAGAACGAAGAAGAACATCAAGGAAAATCATGTGAAGACACAACAGAGCTCTTAATAAGAAAATTATTCCCAGATGATAAATAGGAGGGAGATAGCTAACAAAATAAAATAATAAGGATAAACGCGAAAGTAAAACCCATCAATAATCAAAACAAAAAAGAAGAACTTGAAATTAATAACTAGTTAACAGATAACTCTATAAAAAGCCTTAAAAACGATAAAGCCCCAGGACCCGATAATTTAAAAAATGAAATATATATAAAAATAATAAAGAAATCTAGACCCCAAAACTTGCACGATTGCTCCAAGAGTGCCTAAACAAGGAATCTTTCCAGACCCCAGAATAAGGCAAGGTTAGCTAGCAACACTCCTCAAAGGAGAAGACAAAGAACGATCGGACCCCAAATCTTACCGGTCGATTTACTTATTAAACATAATTGGAAAGATATTCGAGAAAGTAATAGTACAAAAATAAATGAAAAGAGACCAAACATAGAAAATTGAAAACTACAATATGGGTTTAGGAAATAGAAATCAACTGAAGGTGTGATAAATGAAATCTGCATCAACTGAAGGTGTGATAAATGAAATCTGCGACAAAATCAATGAGCTAAAAACACAGTATTGGCGATAGGTGATGGTGATCTCCTTCGATATAACAGCAGCCTTGACAATCTTTGGTGGTCAGCTTTACTACAAGAATTAAAATTACTAAATTTACATCCACGTATTTGAGACATATTTAATAATTATTTTATAAACAGGAGGGTGGAAGCAGGAACGGCAAATGGCATTGTGGGCCAAGTCCCAACCAGGGGATTTCCGCAAGGATTGGTAGTTGGCCGATTTTCTGGGACATAGCCTTTCAGCCATGTTTGGTGATGTTAAACGGCATGCAAGAGGTGGAGTGCGTGGTGGAATACGCTGACGATCTGGCGGTGGTCATGAGGGGCAATAGTCGAATTGACCTACAAAATAAATCAAATAAAATAGTAACGAGAATGACATCGTGGTGTAACAACAAACAATTTCGGCAGAAAAACTAATTATGTGTTATTTAAAGGACAACTAAATAGACAGAGAGAGCCTACAATCAAGATAAATAATAAATTAATAAAACTTGAGGGAAACGTTAAATCGCGGAGTGACGCTAGACGAAAAATTAAATTTTAGACATCATACCAACATTGAGAAAAACAAGACAAAAAATAACATAAAATAATTAATATAACATCAAATGAGAAAAATACCAGCAAAGCTAATTAAAACAAACCACGATATCATTAAAAGATCAATAATGGGATACTCGGCAAATGTCTGGTGCCACCGAATGACGGACATAAGATAATCGCAAACCGTGAACAGAGCACCGAGATACATATTACTACGACTGTCTGGAGCATTTAGAACAACTCGGCGCATTTAGAACAACTCCTTTATAGGCGCAGCAGATTGCCGACGCGACTCCTCGATGCATTTACAAGCTATGCAACTAGGGGCTATGTGCTGATTAAAAAAAGGGAAACGTGTTCACAGTGACTCAAATATTACATACACCAGGTCATAATGTACATGAAGTCGTACAGGGAATAACCAGTGCTTGGAAAACCTTTTGGAAGAAGAGCACGACGTCAAGAAGACTATATACTATCCTGCCGGACGTGGCGGACAGGGCAGAATTAAAGATCGACGGTGGACTCCTATACTTCCCAATGGGACTGCCAAGTAGGCAAAATAATATTATCCATAGGATAATTTAAACTTGATTTATTTGAAGCCTTTGGCAACTATATCTAATTTAGAATGTTAGTCTTTTATTTCCAAAATAGTTGCTATCAACAAATTGTGTATTTTATTTAAAATGTTGTTACTACAGGTTCGCTTATACAGTTGTTTTGTATATTGTAATTTGCTGAAATCTTTAACAAGTTAAGCCTTCGTTGATAGGCTAAGTGCGTTGCTAGACTAAAGACATCACCTTTTCATTGGATCTCACGATTGGTCCAAAGTTGTTTACATGTTTACTTACTTAGAAAATAAGTCTTGTGATTCGTTCTTTTTAGTACACACTTTTAAACATGTCTACCGAGTATGTGGATGTACGCAAGGTACATTCTCGGGTACGAATACTAAACATTTTGAATAAATAGATCTTCTACCTCAAATTGCATTCTACATTATTTCAAAACAGCTATACTACTATTTAACATAATGTCAATGTAATATATGTTAGAGTCCTTCTTTAAACACATAAGAAAAACCTAGCAGGACATGGCCCTTACTTGGAGAAACTAAAACAATTCAACCAGGTAGAGGACAACATATGCCACAAATCCGGGGTGGATGCAACTTCTGAACTTATCGCCCTACCAAGCAAAGAGAGGCAACTTCTGGTCGGAAAAGAAAGGGAGCAGCTTGAGGGGATGATAGTCGCAGATGTTCTGAGAAGATTGGAGCATGCGACCGTCCTCGGAGAGCTAGCTCAAAAAGTTTCCTCATAAAAGAAAGTTGGTGATGGGCAGGAGGGCGACATAGAATAAAACAAAACCTAAATTGTAAAATTTTAATATAATTTGAAACAAACAATATTTTAAATAACTCTATATTATAAATTGTGCCGTGGATGTGAAATGATGACAAAAGAAGTTTTAAAGGACAGTTAAGGAAAATAATAAAACAGTGAGCCGAATACCGAACTGAAATCGAATAGGAATCCGATAACCGTGCATAAACTTCGAAAAATATAAATAAACATAAAATAAAGAATGAGTGCGAGTGCGAGTGCGAGTAAGTGTGATAGTGCTCCAATACCAGCACTTTTCTAATCTAGTGCCTGCTGCAGGAATACCTGCAGCAACGGACACCGGACTTCTATTTCGTTTGTGGTGATGGTATATTATAGTGGACTTATAATAATGGACATAATTGGTGGACAGTGTGAAACATAAACTATAGAAATAAGATTATGGCGTCAAGGAATTCCGTACAGCGTCGCATGCGGTGATGAGCACCATATTATGTTAGAGTGTTTAGTGTGCATATATGTGGAAGTGTGGAAGTCAAAGTGGACACAATTAAGCAACTGAGAAAACTAATTATATCTTTTTTTAGTTGTTCCGGCTCCACAACAAGATTCAACATATTTGTCTTGTGTTATTCTGTGACCTCTTTGTCCTTATTTGTGTTATATGTTGTATGTTTTTATAAATAAAGCAATTAAATCCCTGATTCCAAATTCCCTCTCAATCATGTTTCAACATGAAAGAACAAAGGCCAACATTACATTCTGGACGCCTGGCCAAACTTAGTCTCGCATCTCCTCAAATCAAAGTACGAGAGGAACACAAGAGATTCTCGGAATGCCGGAACACCGGCAATCCGACAAGCTCTAGGGACAGCCTGTCCCGTTACGTGCGACCCTGAAAGGGGGCAGCTTAGTTTGATGCTAAGGAGGAAAAGAGACTGTAGTGGAAGACGGGTCCCCTAATAATAAAAAAACATTACAAGACAAGGCATTTTAGCGATGTATGTTCTGCCCCGAAGCTGCCTGGCTAAGGTGAACCAATATTGTTTGCCATAGGATGTCCTAAGTACACGGCCTAGAGTATAATCTAGGTTCCGAACCTCATGAATGAATCCCGAAGCAAGACATCGGGCGTTTCTATACACTACAATTTTCAAAGTTCTCCCTATATAATGTTTAAATGTGATTCCAAGCAGACTTTTTTGGTAAATATAAAAACTTCCCTTAGTAGAGAAGATTTGATGCAAATCCTTTTCGTGCTATAATTCACGAAATTACAATTCATAGGTTACTTTCGGCTTCAAAAACGTTCAATTTATTTTAAAGAACTTTATGAATCTTTGGCTCAAGCCATCTTCAAATACGTATTCGAAATAATTAAAATGAATCTCGAAAACTCCATTTCTCACTTTTCTTCTTATATATTGTCTAAATGTGTATACAAGCAGTCCGTTTCCGGTAAAATCGATGTATTGATTCCCTTTCTAGCGAATCTTCGATGTAAAGTTGCTCTTTTTGCGTTGTTAAATATTCACAAAACTACCATTAATAAATAGCTTACTTTCTGCTTAAAATACGAATCCGAAACACTTAAAATGAGTCTCGAAGACTACATTTTTTACTTGCCTCCATATATAATGTATAAATGTGATTCCATGCAGTCTCTTTTCGGTAAATATAAAGGAATAGTTCCCTTACTTGCGAAACTTTGATGCAAAATCCTTCGTTTTCGTTATACAGGGTGTCCCATTTTCACCCCACCACTAGAATATTGCAAAGCACTGAAAGAAAATACAAAAAGTGTGCAGTGGAACATGTACCGAGAGAGGGGGGGGGGACAGCCTTTCATGTATAATGGAGTGATGTCACATGCACAGTGCTGCCACCTCAACACAAACATATTTTTTTCAAACGGGATGAAGGTTCAACATTTCGGAGTTGATAGTATGAGTCACGGTAAACAAAAAATCCTACTTCGTTTTGGAGATACAGTGTTTCCAACTTGGAGCCTAGAGTCAAAGCTAACATTGGGAAGAAAATTAATAATTCTCAATAAAGCAGAAACGACGCATTGAATTAAAAAATCGTTTGCAGAAATTCGTTTGTAGCAACGTGGTGGATACTGGAGTGAGTATATATATATATATATATATATATGTGTGTGTGTGTGTGTGTGTGTGTGTATTAATTATAAACGCTATATTTTTAATGATTGGTTTAGATGTACGTCATTTCTAGCTCCTGAAAGGACGAAATTTGTGTAAATAATGTGTACAAGAAGTGTTCTGCATCAATTTGTTGTTTCCAGATCCCTTTTAAGTACTTCGGATATGTATTTTAAGCAGAGAATACCATAGTAATGGCAATTTCGTAGATATACACAAAATGTCAGAGTATGAAGTTTTTTATTTCGTAACAAAACATTAATGTTGAAGTCATTTCAAACTCATATTCATTGTTTCCTTTTCCTTCTCCACAAGAGTTCTATTTTGAACTTCTAAACAGATTAAGATTCCAAAACTTGTGTGCCTCTTTAGACATTCAAATGTGAGTTCCAACTTGTCTGATTTGTAGCATCCTTGTAGTTCTAAAATCTTTTTTCCCTTTTTTCGAAGCGTTCGAGGTCGGGTAGTGCTTCGACACAGAAGTTCAAATTCAAGAGTTCAGAATTGCTCGCTGCGATCTTATTAACGGCTTTCCACCTTTCCTGAACTTTCGAAGCGACGATCAGATTCTAGGCGTGTGAGGAGTTCGAAATCGAGCTGCTGCCGGGTCTTCAAAGTTCGAATTTGAGGTGGGGTAGGGGATTCTCGGAGGCTGGGGTGGCGTAATTTATGATTTCCTCTTCCAAATTTGACACCAAAATTCAAAATTTGACCTTTCATGCGTAGTAAAATTTAATAACTAATAAAATTCTAGGGTCATAAAATTTAATTATGAATCAAAAGGGGCGCATCTCTACTATTTATTTAGATTCTTTTTTGCTTCCATGCTAACAGTTTCTTTGTTTGGACTTCAGAAATCAGAATGATAAAAGAGGAAAGTAGAATTAAGCTGTTCTCTTCATATATATGCTGTTTTGTCCATTTCTCTTTCCTTTAAGGGGTTATACACAGTTATCGTTGCACTTGCGCTGGCGTTCTCGACTTCAGAGCAGCACTTGAGAGGCATGCAGGTTCGAGTCCCACTGGAGACTATCGTAATTTAGGTTTTCCAGGGTTGCAACGCCCTAGTCGATAACTTGCTCAACCTCTACCAAATCTAACATAGTCTGAAGTACTTAAAGGTTATAAATCAATGCAATTGAAAATGAGTGACCACTATAGGGTGTTCATATAGTAAGGCGTTTACCTGAAAATTGATATTGTAATATTAATAAACAAATAATAGCATTGAGGTAATGGTTTGATTAAATCGCGAATGACAGGAGAAAGGAATAATGTCAGACGACAAGCTAATATGCATACTGTATGTCCAAACACTTGGTACCACGTTGATCATTGACTGTCGACATATTGCTAGCGTAGGTATACTACTTTTTCACTGCACAAATCGTAATTATTGCTATAATTTAAGGCACTCGTTCGGTAAAATGTCGAGTATTCCAGTAATTGGATGTATTATTACCTTCTCTTCTATTGCTTGCTCTACAAGCTCCTTAGAATTGTAGCGGATCCCAAATTTAAGCAGTATACTACGGACCACCCTGTATAAAATTCCGAGTTTTGTAGAAGACTTATATTGGTTTATGATTTCCAGTTCCAAAGTTCGACTTTTTAACTTTTGAAGATAAGAGGATGGTGTGTACAAGTGTAGTTTAACGTAGTAGTACCCCCATGAAGAATCCTCCTTCCTCCACTTCCCCCTAAAATTGCGAGTATTGCAGGAGTCTTCTAGTGATGCACCAAATGGTTAAATCTGAGGTTTTAATTTTATGGCTTTGTGTTGTTCAATTGATCTATTTCCGTTCCACATTTTAATTTTTGTCATGTTTCCTTGTAAAATGAGGCTGGATCCAAATGAAGAAAAGACGTAAAATCACTTGACAGCAAAAGAAGAGATTGAAGAATGAAAAGGTGTTCTCTAGCATTCCTTTAGTGCTCTCTACTCTGAAATAAACGTTTAATGTTCTGTCGTTTTCCACAAATAAAATGAAACATAAAAGAAAGTTAATTATTTCTAAACATAAATATAAGAAACAATTATTATAGATAAAAAAATTGTTCATCATATGCATACGAAATCATTTTTAAGACTTTGATGACACACTTATTTTTGTTAAGTAAATGACACACTGGGATCAATCAGACCTCTATTTGATAATTTTGCTTCTATCTTAGAAAAAATGGAATAAATATAAAGCAATAAATTTATTCTTGAAAAAATAATGAGTTACACTAGAACTGTTTTTTCATAGCAAATGTTAATTATTTTGCTACTTACGTTTAAATACGAACTCATAAATATATGTTTCTTGTTTATTCTAATAAAAAGTAGTTATTTTTATAGCTAATGAATTATGAAAACTCTCCAAGGGCGAATTTACGCATAAGCGGGGTAGGCAACTGCCTACGGCGGTAAATTTTCAGGGGCGGCAATTTTCTTAATAATTCAGCTACTTTTAAGGTTGCTTGTGAATAATTTTACTTTTACTGTTGTCAACATTGACAATAATGGTCTAAACTCTTTGACAAGCTAAGTTTCAGGGACGTAAGAGCAACAGCTTTCATTAGCGAAGCTGCCTTTTCGGCATTTCACTGTACACCAATAGTACGAGTGTTGGGCACCATCACATAATTTCAAACAGATGGAAGGGGTGACTGTCCGTAACTGTTAAATGGATGTACAGCGCAGGTAATGTGTTCCAGGCGTAGTAGATAGCGACGTGCGGAAAAAGTCATAAATCAAAGTATCGTGCTACACGCGTTTATTAGTTACACGACTACATTGGTGTTACATAAACAAATAAGACGCACACATATCGCCCTAGGAAACTTCAAAGTAATCTCCCAGTGCAACCACAACACTTTGCCAGTGATGCGGGAGGCATCGAATACCATCAACCCTATCAGGTTATAGTCGAGAGTTCTCACGCTTTTTGAATCGCGTCCTTGCTTAAATGCTGATGCCCCTCTAGCGAAAGTTCGGTGCGACAAGAATGTTTCCACCAGATCCTTGTGATATTCTTTGACAGTGTGCCCTCAGAGAATGCCTATCTTCACTTATGAACGCAGTTAATGCCGAGGAACTTCCATCGTGCACGGCGATTGACCCACCACTAATTTATCCCCGTCTTTCCTTGCACAACCGTTACACACACTGTCATCTAATGACGTCTTTAGCTACTATACGGATGGCATGCTCTTCTTGGCGTACTATCATATTGTTGTCACATTTTATTTTGAAGGAGAAAATATAGTTGTCATGGCTTATACCCCAACTCTTGTATTGATAGATTACATTAAACAAATAACGCAGCTAATGGTATACAATTGATCTAAAATAGGGTAAAGTTGTGAGGAATTGTAACTGAGAAAAATAATAAAAGATTGCTATCTTTAGCAGATAAATAACGCAGTTTCTTGATCCACGCAAATATATAGTTCTTGAGGCAACTTCACACAAACATTGTGAAAAACAATCAAACGTGTATGTTAATTAAATCGATGTCCTGCGCCGCTGCAAAAACTATTTAACTTACAAGCAGAAACATTTACAAACTGGTGTTAGCCTAAACTACTACAAGTTGACTAAGTATCAATTCTTATTTATCCATTATAGCTATAATTTGGATATAAGTAGATGCTGTCAATGGTGACGTTTTCATACCAAATTTTTCGAGTGTCTTGTTTAGAGAATGTAGTTAAAATTTCAATATTCTTGGTAAATTTGTTCACAAATTTTCGCTCTTCTAGCATAAATAGATTCCAAAATTTTGAAATCTGCACACCAAAATCGTGGCGCATGTGAACAAATATTTCGAAATTATTGGTTTCACAATATAGTAAAAATTAAGATATAGTGTCGATATCTGGTGAACATATAGTATTTTCGGGTAGCACCTGATAACATGTTTTGGTGCTGGTGACCCCAATAGTTTCGGCGGTGGGGCAAAAAAAATGTCTTGGTCGGTGAAATAATTACGTGCAAACTGCCATATACGGAATTTAGTACAAACTGCCACAATCGGAATTTGGTGCTAAATGCTACGATATTCTTATTGCGGATTTAGCTTACGACATCAGCGCGCTCATTGCCAGTTATCTGACGTAGCAGCCGACGGTTGCCAGAGATCCAACAGTAATATCCATACCAGAAATGTTTCAAGTCAGATAATATGAGAAGCAACAATAATACGGTCTTTATTGGAACATTTGTGTCTCGGCCCTAAGCGTCTCCTCTACAGTATATAGTTGTAAAAAAAATTACAATGCCAAGAGATTGTTACAAAGGTTAAGAGAAAAACGCATGACACGTAAATGTACAAAACTCAAAATAGAAAAGCAGGCATGATAATCCTATTACGTTCAAATTTATGACCAAAATATTTTTCAGAAAATAATATCTCTATATAATGGTGAAGGATATTTTCTCATGTTTCGTTTGAAGACTGAAATTATAAAGAAGGTGAAATTTGTGCGCCCAGGAGCATCAAAAGGCAATTATTATCAAACCACATTACATTTTATCCATTCTCCTAGGCGGCTCCGATAGAAAGGTTATCTTCTTTTATCCGCAAAAACCACGTCGTTGTGAACTGCATTACACTACAGCAGCTTAAATATATGTATGCTTCATTTCCTCACAGTAATATTGATTGGCTATTTCATGACAAACATGAAGCTTAAAATAAGCTGTATTTACGCAGATGGCTAGTTCAATATTTTCATCCCAGTGTGGTTTGTGGTTAAGCAGTCATTGAAGATAATCTATTGTCAAGGTGCCCTAGTACTTAGGATTTATTACCGCCAAAAGGGGGCGACGCTTGACATATGAATGCCAGACCGTAGTGTTCACTACAGAAACATTGAAAGAAAACAAGGTACAAAACGAGCGATGTACAGATTTATTAAAATCCACACAAGAAACTATTCACCGTGACCAGGTCTATAACTTTTGGTAACCAAAAACCTTGTACATTTAACATTACACGTTAATATCATGACAGAAAATAACTAACAAGTAAAGTACCCGCAGTGAGGACTCGAGTTGCTCATCAAGTGATACCTTAAATTGAAGCTAGTGACGAGTATAGTACACCTGTGAAATCCTAGCTGCAGAGCTCCAGTAATAAAAAGGTTATGGCAGGTCAAAGTTCAAATAGAAAGCGAATTTAGCTGCTTGTGATGTCCATGTTTTGCTGATTATCCCGATGGTAAGACGTCGTAAGTTGCTCCCAATTAATGTAATGTGTAGATATTGCTTTTGCTGGATTCATGGAGTGCAAATAAGGATGATAACGTATCAAATGAATTATGCCCTAATCATATAACACTGTTCAAACGTTTAATTCCTGGTGGTTGCACTGGTTTCATCCAACCACTTGATATTTACTTCTTCCGTCCATTTAAATCATTTATCAGGTTCATTACTGACACAGTTATCGCTTCCTCGGAAATTAATCTCTGGCATCGGGATAACATTTTACGAATGCAGTATTTCACTCTCTTCCAATTCAGCGCCTCACGATTTTGCAACATGATCAGGTTTGCCTTTTACAAAAGCGGCTACTTGGATGAGGAGCCCGAGCCCTGGATTTCTATATTGGATTATTGTTTTGATTCTAATATACGTGACGAATGTTACAAGACCTCATGCGAGAACATCTCTTTTGTCAAGTGTGCTCATTGTGAGCAAAGTATCTGCTTATCACACGCCTTCATTGACGACTTACATATTGATTGTATCAATGTGTAGTACTTTGTACGTGCCTCTTTCCTTCACATAAATCGCATTTCAATTCAAAACCATGTCCTTCTGACTTTTGTTCTGCCTTTCGTTGTGACTTGTTTCAATACAATTAGCTTTCTCTTTGAACTTTGACCCGCCATAACCTTTATATTTCTGGAGCTCTGCAGCTAGGATTTCACAGGTGTACTATACTCGTCACTAGCTTCAATTTAAGGTATCACTTGATGAGCAGCTCGAGTCCTCACTTCGGGTACTTTACTTGTTAGTATTAATTTTGAAATCAATTAACATTGATAAAAGAATGTCACAATCTTTAAAAAACAAATTTGCAAGATATATTTCCCGCATTATTTTCGCAATGCCATCTATCAGCACTTGTTTGTGTTGCTCTTACCAGTCCAAGCCTAACTTATGTGGTGCCATCTGTTGGTATAGTCTTGAACTCGGTGTTGCTAGCGTTGCAGTATTTATCATACTGGGCAAGACACTATAACACTAAGCTAAGGCGTGAAGCAGTGTGGACGAGGTAGGACAGGACAGGACAGCACGAAAAAACTGTGGGATAGCAGTTTTGTGCTGCAGTTTAACGAAGGCAGGTGCAAAGTCGACCCGACGTCTCCTCGCACCCGAGGTAAGCGCTCTACCATTGATCCACTAAGTACGACATGGTTAGTGTTTTCACACCTGCGCTAAAAGTTGCCTTGATGTAGTTCCCAACTAATTTGCATGGAGTTTAAAGGCAGTTTTATCTTTTGTTACTCTGCGGCCCTAATAGAGATAATTTATCTTGAGGAAAGTATTGAACTCTCAAGGATTCACGCAGTTACATACGAAGGATTTTCCCATACTCGCCATAGCCACCTGTACAAAGTCTGCTAACGATCTATATGAAAGTATATTGTCATGCAGTGGAACATAATCAATACATACAACCTCTTACAACATCCTTATCCCCACACACATACAGACATACAAAATGTTGTATTTTCGCCTAAATTTTGAAAGCAAATGATGCTAAACAAAATGCACTAACATCTTGTCGCATCGGATACAACCTGCCAAACGAAATTAGGGGAAACCATAAAGTTTTCGGCACTCAGATGGTAATTGACACTTTCCTTACTTCTTTTTAAATAATAAGATAGTGACTAAAAGGATTGACTTAGTTCAACAACTAAACTAAACAACACAACTAAAGTTTGCTCTTTCGATGCGGGTGGAATTTCCGCCGCTTCATGTAGTACATATTAGAATGAGTTTGGGATACAGGAAAGCTGAGCATTTTCCCATTTTTCTAATATTGACTAAACTCTTATAAATTCGATAAGGATTAATCCATTGTATATACTATAATCATTCCTTTACAAAATTGTGTTTCAATTTGCCTCATATAAACAATATTTAAACTTTAAAATAGTCAACTTGTTACTACTATTCGAAAATTACCACATGCGAAAATTCCATAGTGAGTAAGGGTGGGGTGTTAATTACGAAAAAATATGTTGACAGTAATCAGCGTACTAGTACCAATTACTATCAAAATTGTATTTTGTAAATTACTTCAATATTAAACTCCGAAAAGTTTTGTCAATAGGGAATATTAAACCATTTAATTTTGATGCTCCTATATTAACTGTATACTGTTAATAGCTCCCGTGCTATTTGCTGTCTGATACGGTATCGATAACTGAAAAGAAATTAGAAAAAAATAGTAACACGTATTATTCACCATTCCTCCCCGACATTCCATTCACATCAGATTCCTTAATTCTCTGTTAGTCTCTCAGTTTGCAGCATCTTTGGATGAGTGTCTATCAAAAGTATTAAATATTATAAGTAGATATTGTATACAATATTACGTTTTCATTAATCGTTAACGTACAAGGTAACCAAAAACAGTTATTGTTGTTTTAGATAGAAAGAGAAAGGTATATAGAAAATGCCTCTTATCATTAGTCTTCAAAATAATCCCCATCGGCATGCACTACCTTCTGTCAAACTTCCTGCCGATGCGCAATGTTTTGGTGGTAAAACTGGGAAATCTTGGACGCAAAAAAGACTCTGAGTGCCTGCCCCAAGTCTGCCTTATTGGCGAAGGATTTACCAAGAAAGTGGCTGTTCAGGGAAAGGAAGAGGTGATAATCTCTTGACACAAGGTCCGGGGAGTACGATGGAATACACATTGTTTTCCAGATAAGTCGCTATATGTTATCATTGGCCACTCGTGCCCCAGGCATTTCTGGCAAAGACCAGTACACACTTGGGTTTTACTAATTCTGGCTCCTTCTGTTGCAGTGCTTGTTGCACACGTTCCAACTGTTGCGAGTACAGGTACGCAGTGATTCTTTTGCCTCGTGGTATCAGCTCGTAGTGTGTCACTTGGCGGCTAATCCACCAGATACAATTCATGATCTTGCGTGAGTGTAAAGGTGGTTTGGTGGTGTGAGGCAGAGGGTTCCTCGGTGGCGACCAAAGTTTGGCATGCTTGGGAGTCTTATACATAACCAACTTTTCGTGACTTGTGAGCATCTTGCGGTGTCGCGAAAGTGGCGACAAACAAGCTGTCACTCGTTGATCTTTGTTGGCTTCCGACAGTGTGCAGGGTTCCCGCTTGCACATCTGTACGTCTTTCCCATGCGATGCAGGTGAAGTCTGAATCTTTCATCAGAAATGTGGAAGCGCTCGTCAAGCTCACCACGTATTTGACTGCTGTCCTGCTCTATGTCGCCTTCAGGGCTTTGTCATCCAGGACCTTTGGGCACCCACTGCGGGGTTCCTCACACAGGAACAAATCTTCTGACGTGAGTTTCTGAAACCAATGTTTGCAGGTGCGTTCATTCACAGTATTATCCCCATAGGCTTCACGTAATCGGCGACTCGATGCGGGTGTACACAAGTTCATGTTAAAGTCATACAGCAGACACCCGCGAAAGAGATGCTCCGATATTTCCATTTTGTTCCGCACTACTGGACTTATGACTGCTGCAACTGCGCAAAACACGTAGCTTGGCCACGGTCAATGTTGTCACTCTCACCATCATCGCTTTTCAAGCACCTGCGGCGCTTATTTTTATATCAGTGATCACGTCATATCATGCGACATCAAAAACGGGAATAACTGTTTTGGTTACCTTGTATAATTGCTCACGTTTGGGTGTAGTGATTAAATACGTGTTTTCTCACTCAAAACTTGCAAAACACATTTTTTTAAAGAAAAACACAAGATACCAATCTCTTTAGCCACATTCGACAATTACTATTTTCTCGAGTTCCATTCACTGTACATTTACACCTTTGGTCATTAAATTTGGTATAAATATTGAGGATAGAAAGATAGAAACTCACTTGAAAAGTAGGTAATATACGACACTGTTCTTACCAGTCTGGGAGAAACAACAGGTCATCCAGGAAGACATTCGGACGAACCCGACGGCCAGCATAAATAGCGGATGCACTAGGCCACTTGGTCAAGAGAATTTTATTCGTCATTAAGATACTTATAGGCGAAACTGTGTTATTGAGATGTCGAGAGAAACAACAGCAAATAGACAATCTTCAGACCGACCAGAATCCAGTGCCAAACCAGACCCTGGGTCTCACCCTGGATAAAGCCAGCATTGATGAATCGATGACTGGGGTTCACTTTTGAGACTAGCTCGCCTGCTACGCCTATTGTCTACTCTAGTATATCCCAACACGACCACCACGAAAGAGGCTCCGGATTCAAGTCCCGTCCTGGTCATCTTGGGTAAGTGGAGCTCTGACTTGCTGTCTGACAAAAAATAGCCGGTGAGATCTATTTGTCAATCATCTTCGGTTAAACGCTCTGTACCCTAGGAGCCACTAAACACCCCCTTTCTGGAATAAGAGTTATCATTTGTAGTGTTCATAAACCTCCTTTAAACCTACATGAGCTATGCAATAACCCAAGCGTAACTATCATTGTATTTGCCCACTAAGAGTAGGTATTTAGTTTTGCACTAGGTAAGTGCCAGGATGGTACCACCTCCAAAATCTAGGTAAAAGAATGTAGGAACAATATTTTATGTGGCTACATTTGGATAGGAACTTCAAGTCCCGTGAACTAGATACTTTTAAGAATGCTCACAACAAAAGCCATTGCACTATCTGTAGTGCCTTTAACAGGTGTCAAAACTCAGTGAACTTGAGCTAAGAAGAAAGCTGACATTTTTTAATAATCACCCAATACACGTATATTTTATTTATTTCCTTTCAATATCATAATACTGTTTTTATATATTAAAACCTGTTCTTTGTACTTTTCTAAAGGCGAAATTATACTCTATTTAATATCCATAATTGTATATAAATTAGTTATTTATATGATTTATATTGAAAAGAAATTGCGATTGAAAAGAACCTGTCAGCTTTAGAGTTATTCAATGACATGTGATATGTTATTCAATGGTCTAAGACCATTACAAATCCAACGGTGTATGGCTCATATCTATTGGACTAGTAGTTACCGAGATCTAGGAGGGTCATAAATGAAGAATACTAAGCGATCCGAAAAGACCTGCCAGTTTTAGAATCACATTCATAGTTTTTCTCACCGTTCCATACCATGATGAATCCAACGGTGTTTAAATCATCTCTATCGCACTTGTAGTCACTCAGATCTAAGAGGGGCACAAATGGAGAATAGTAAGCGAATAAAAACGACCTGCAAGTTTTAGAGTCAAATTGATAAATTTCACCACCGTTTCAAACCACTACAAAACTAGCAGTGTATTGTTTATCTCTGTGTAACTTGTACTTACTGCTATCTAGTTGGGACAAAGGAATATATATATATAGAATACTAAGCGACTAAAAAGGCCCTGCCAGATTTAGAGTTTACATGATACGTTATTCTGTGGTTTGAGACCATTATAAATCCAACGGTGCATGGTTCATCTCTACCGGACTTGTAATTACTGAGTTTTAAGAGGGGCACAAATGAAGAATATTTAACGATTCAAGAGGACCTCTCTATTTTAATGTCAAATTGATAGATTTCCCCACCGCTTCAACACACTTCCAATCTAACCGTCTATCTCTGTGTGACTTTCAGTTACTGAGATCTAGGGGGAACAAGGAAATATAGAGAATACTAAGCGATTGAAAAGGTCCTACCAATTTTAGACTTTATGTCATAGATTTTTCCATGGTTTGATACGATTGCCAATCCAACGGCCAGTGTATTGCTCATCTCTGTCGGAAGTGTAGTTATTGATATCAAGGAGTGTCAGAAATGTAAAATACTAGGCGATTCAAAAGGAACTGACAGTTTTAGGACAGAAAAGGGAGGCAAACATAACATGTGAAAATACAAGGAAATGGAGGAAACTAAGTAAATGAAAAGGAGTTGTCAATTTTAGCGTCAAAATCATAATTTTCCCCACCGTTAGAGATCAGTGTATGGCTTAACCCTTTGAGAGTTGTAGTTGCTGAGATCTAGGAGGGGGGACAGACAGACAGACAGAACAAATGCTACATCTTTGCTTATTCACTGACGTTCATACGGGTGGGCTAATAAATCAAAACAATAGTCCAAATCATAACAATGACATAACACACTTAAGAGAAGCACGAAACATAATAGAATTATTACAAATCTGTTCCCGAGTTTTAATTAACGAAGTTTTCTTCTAGGCATATTCAAATTATCTGAAAGGAAATCGACATCATTACCACTACTGACATTGTTATGTTATGTTTAACGCTGATTAATGTCGAATATTTGTACAATTTTTTTCTCGAAGTGGAAGGATAAAAAGAAGATTTCTGTCTGGACCTTGTCTGTGGTACACGAAAGTTCACCTTCTTTAATAAAGAGCGACAATTAATTTCAGAATTTAAAATTAGACTTAAAAAATAATACTAATTTTCTTTCCTCTTCTTTCTAAAGATTCTAGCCCATTTTTCTACGAAGATATATTTAACACGAGAATATTTTTTAAACGAAACTATTTTATACATAACTTCTGTCCATTTTCAATCACGTATGTCCCCTTCTGATAAAAAGGTATCCAAATAAGAGCAAAATATTTAAAAACTGGTATTACAATTGCAATGTATAGTTTTACTAGTGTGGATGAACAAATCAGCAGAGAGTACTGTAGTGAAGTGAAAAGAGTTTCAAAAATATAAAGGACTACAGACTCGAACAACTTGACAACAGAGAGAAAATATCTGGTGTAGTAAAAAGTAATCCATTATTTTGCCAATAGATGGCTTCAGTGATCTGTAGCTCGCGTTGTATAAGTCCGATCGGGTTCAACGAGATGGCGTTCAAACGATGAGATTGTGTACTACAAACACTGTTCAGATAGTTGTGATGAGTTGACTCAGTGTTGTGTGAGCGCGCGTCAAAATGGACACTAGCAAAGAGAAAATACGCTATATTTTACAGCTTTTTTTTCGATAAAGGCAAAACCGCAAGCCAGGCGGCTGCAAATGTGAATAGTGTTTATGGTCCTGATACTGTAACAGCCAATCACGCGCAATTTTGGTTTCGTCGATTCCGTTCCGGTAATTTTGACGTCAAAGATGTATAACGCACTGGAAGGCCACGTGTCGAAAATGTCGATAAAATCATGGACATTGTCGCGTCCGACCGTCATGTAAGCACTGTTTCCATTGCCCAAGAGCTAAACATTGCACAAAAAACCGTGTGGAATCATTTGCATAAGGCTGGATACACAAAGAAGCTTGATGTATGGGTGCCACACGAGTTAACGCAAAATAAACTCATGGACCGAATTTCCATCTGCGAATCGCTGCTGAATCGCAACAAAAGCGACCCATTTCTGAAGCGGTTGGTGACTGGTGATGAAACGTGGATCACTTACGACAACGTCACGCGAAAACGGTCGTGGTCGAAGCGCGGTGCGCCGGCGCAAACGGTGCCCAAGCCAGGATTGACGGCCAGGAAGCTTTCGCTGTGTGTTTGGTGGGATTGGCAGGGAATTATCTACTATGAGCTGCTCCCCTACGGCCAAACCCTTAACTCGGAACTATACTGTCAACAATTGGACCGTCTGAAGGCAGCAATCGCCCAGAAGCGCCCAGCTTTGGCCAATAGGAGAGGCATTGTGTTCCACCAGGACAACGCCAGGCCACACACATCGATAGTGACTCGATAGAACAAGGGCTTCTATGATAGAGGCATCATGATATTACCTTCCAAATGGCAACACGTTATCGAACAAAACGGCGCATATGTGACCTAAATCGGATCATTCTAACTATGGTAAGTCAAGCCTTCAATGCCATGCAAAAATAATGGATTACTTTTTACTACACCAGATATAATAATTTTTGTGGTGAGCAAAATATTTTTATTTGTGGTGGGTGTGATTATGGAGTGCCTTTAACAGGTGTCATAACTCAGTGAACTTGAACTAAGAAGAAAGCTGACACTTTTTTAATAATCACCCAATACACGTATGTTTTATTTTAATCAAAGTCCCTTTTCTCTAAATATCATAGTACTGTTTTTGTAGATTAAAACCTGTAGTTAGAAGTTCGGCCAAACTACAATCTATTTAATCTGTATAAACGTATATAAAATAATTATTTCTATGGTTCATATTATTCCTGCTTATTCATATCTTTTAAAAACAGGCTGTCATGAAGATAACGTTGACCTTGATCTTAAGATCTTAAAATGTGCAATTTTAGAAGGAACTTCCAGAAACTGGTTTGGTATGCGACAAGTGGAAGTAGAACAATAGCGCCTTTGTGTCAAGCCAGCCTGCCCGGGTTGAATGCACGTATTTTTGTGTTCTAAGCGTTCTTGTTCTCTTTGCTTTTTGTATTTTTCAGGTCAGACGAAGCACTCATCCATATGGATCGAGAAGAACTATTGTAGCTTTAGGTGGAAACTAAAAGTGTCTCTAGTATCGATGTCTTCAGATTATGTGAGAGGATATATAAGTCCAGCGGCCTGCTATAAATTGCCATAGAATATCATGCTGAGGTCGGAATGACTGAAGGTTCTGGGATGGACTGATATGAAAGGGCTTGCATTGAACTGTTGCGCGAAAATCGAGACAGAAATTTTTTAAGTAATGAATAAGGCCATTGTGGGACTTAGGAAAATTCTCCATGATGTTGAGGATTCTTTTTTATTTTCTGCTAAAATCTAAGTTCAGAATTTTATAGATGATAAATAGACTTGATATAGAAATGCTGCAAAAGAATAGTTTTGATGTCGAAGTTAAATTTTTAAGTTTAAAAACGTTACGAATTTAAGACAAAATCTAAGCACATCATACTTCGTGTACTTTGTGATGCTAATCACGACTGATACGTAGGATTCTTACTTAAATAATTGAATGACTTTGTAGTTTAAGTTAATGAAATAAGCTTCGTGACTATAGTAGGAAATTTTTGAGTAAACCGAGTTTCAATTAACTATTGCAACAAGAAATTTAAACATCAAATTCTACAAACACATCGAGCACACCGAGTGTATTGCGATTCTTACTGGGACTGATACGGTGGTCGGTTTCCTGTTTAACAGTATCTTAAGAGTTTTCATTTAACCCTCGGACACCAAAGTTATTTTTTAACTTCGGATTCCCAACGGGGGTACAGGTGTACCCCAATACATTTTTTTTTGCAATTAGGAACAGCCTTATGTATGGCATCGAACATTGATATGTTAGTTTAGGTTGGATTATGTTGTGTTAGTTTATGTTGGTTTTGTTAGGATATGTTAGTTAAGGGTAGGTTAAGTTAGCGAAAGAAAAATCTTGTTTATACACCGTAGAATTGTGTTTATAGTATTGACTATTCTTTATTTTGAGTTTTGTTTTCCTTCATCTAGAACTTGGAACGTTTAGAATTATTTTAAACATTCCTTTAGTAATGAACAAAATTATTACACTTTTGTTATGTATTGTTACTGCTATGAGCAAACACTTTTGTTATGTATTGTTACTGCTATGAGCAAATCAGTACTTTTCGAAATTCTAAATTTAAATGTATTCACAACATTGTTCGGGATTTCGTTTCTCTGTTGTTTCTTTCGGCGCTATATTCAAACGTCTTTCGTCATAGACAAGTCGATAGTCTTTTCGGTTTGTTTAGTCGATACGTCCTTGTTCTTACTTCTTCTTCGTGTCAACAAGTCGTTGTTATGTGATGTTGACATACCGATCGGTACATGGAATTCTCTGGACTTCTTAATATGTAATCTTTTCAATACAAACGTCAGTACAATTTCTTGAATGTTCATTTGTGTTCTAATATACTACATACGTGTTTTGGTGTGCAGAGAAGCTGAGTTTATACGTTACACACACACACACACACACACACACACACACACACACACACACACA
>JAGDQP010018217.1:609-37007 GCA_022664845.1 Lepisma saccharinum
GTTACTGCGAAACATTTACTCGACTGCCACTTCTGTCATTAGACTGCATCAAGACAGTGAAAAATTTAAAGTTGGAAAAGGGGTAAGGCAAGGAGATTCAATTTCTCCAAAACTGTTTTGTGCGGATGTGGAGAGAGTGTTCCAGAATTTAAACTGGGATGAAGTTTGAATTAAAATTAATGGCGAATATCTTCATCACCTATGGTTCGCTGATGATATAGTCCTGTTTGCTTCAAGTGCAGAAGAACTACAAACCAGAATGGAAGAACTGAGTAACGAGGTCGAAAATAGGCCTTAAAATGAACTTAAGTAAAACAAAAGTAATGTACAACCAACATGCTGCAAAGAAGGAAGTGAAGATTAACGGAGAGACAATAGGCGTAGTTAATGAGTATGTTTACCTAGGCCAGCTTAAAACATCGAATGCAAAGTTGACTGATGAAATAAATAGAAGATGTAAAATGGCGTGGAGTTCTTTTGGAATACTACAGTTTATTTTCAAAAGCAAACTTCCAATGTGTCTGAAGCGTAAAGTTTATAATCAGTGTGTCTTACCTGTAATGATGTACGGCTGCGAAACTTGGACATTGAATGCGCAAACGACTCAAAGATTGAGAGTCACACAAAGAGCAATGGAGAGGTGCATGCTAGGAATAACCAGGAGGGATAGGAAGAGAAATGAATGGATTCGCGCACAAACAAAGGTAGAGGATGCAATCAAGACTGCGAACAAGATGAAGTGGAGATGGGTCGGTCACGTAGCTAGACGAACAGATGGAAGGTGGACGACAAATGTACTACAGTGGATTCCTAGAGAAAAGAAACGACCGAGACGACGTCCAAATGTAAGATGGGTAGATGAAATCAAGCGTTTTTCAGGAGCTACATGGATGAGGATATCAGCAGACCGAGATATGTAGAAAGAAAAGGGGGAGGCCTTCATCCAGCAGTGGATAGAAAACAGCTGAATATGATTATATATATATATATATATATATACCTCTCCCAACCCGTCTGGTCAGCGTGGGAGCAGTAGACGAACTACTCCCTTCGGGGAGAGGCCTCATCCACTAGTGGATTGAATATGGCTGTGATTTATTATATATATATATGAAGGTACACTGAACGAACGATTTAATTCCATTTTGCAAAGTTGTGAGAAAAACGCTCAGGCCGAGAATATGTCTAAAAGTAAGAAAATAAATTTAAAGTGCTTACACTTTAAAATGTCTTTTCTTACAATTTTTTAAAAATTGAGTTTGATCGTTCTTTCCGGACACCCTTCATATTGAATTTTCTATTTGCACAATTTGTTTCGAAATTGTATGTAAGGGTCCATATATTCCTTCCATTGTTTATTAAACGCAACAGAATCGTGAACAACTGAGAGTAATTTGGATGAACCTGCTCCATCTACACATCTACAAAACATTGACTGACTATCAACGTAAAATCAGGCTTTATCTTCGCTCTCAAATGGAAACGAAAAAGGCTTGAACAGAACGCGGTTCGAAATCAGAAGTGTTAGTAAGTAACACACTAGCTTCTTGCACTACAGGCATCAACGTAGTGGAAACATCGGGCTAAAAGAGTATTCATGTCTACTGAGTGAAATCTATAGTAAGCTAGCTGATTTGCCCGCTCGTTGGTGCGGGGTGAATAATTAAAAACTTTTGGGGAGGAGGCGACTTGTAATATTGTGGAATTGGGGGCGACTTTTCGGTAGCACAAATGCACAGTCCCCCGACTGGCCTCCGCCTCACTTGTTTAAGAGTTTTAACTAACAATAGGACAGCTTCTTTATAATTTAAGTGTCTTTTTCGTAGCATGAAAAAAAAAAAACTAGTTTCAAGAAGTTCATTGTTTTGTCACCAGAGAGCAGGATATTAGAGAACAGTAGAGACACCTTCCGTTAGTACCGAGAACTCGCTGAATAGTTCGTAGATAAGTAAATAAAACTATTATTTTTAGTTACAAAATCCTCAAGATGATTTTTATTAAATAATTCTATTATATTTTTCAAGTTCCAGGTTTTCTTCCAAACACACTTTCATATAATTGGTACTGGAACTCAAACAGTGTGCTTGACTATTTACTTCAAAATCCTCCACTAGGAGCACTGCAGCAACAAGGAGAGGGTGAAGAATATGGATATACTCCGTTCAATGGTAAAGTATCTCTCTTCTGTCAAAGTCTCTTACATTCGCTTAAATTGAACGTACCAATTATGTAATGATAAAATGTAATGACTATTCATACTTTATACATTCCAGTAGTCTAGTTGGCTTTCGGCGGATAGGTACTGGGGTGAGGTTACCTGTGTATATATAAAGGGAAGATTTTCTTTATTGCTTTGTGATTTGATTTGTACAAATTTAAAGTAGTATTTTGGTTGCAAGTAAGTGTATTACTTTGTTAGGTTAGGGTTAGTGTAAAGCAACTATATCTGAAGCTAGATGGCACCACTACCTCCGTATGTCTGTAATGAATTTTTGTCCTAGGAAATTTCAATGCTGCTGCTACAAATTCAAGCCTAGAGAGTTCAAACTTTCAGGGAGCAAAGGCCATAACCATTTTAACCAGTTCTATCCATGCCGATTTTTAATTACCTTCTTATTTTTGTTCATCGTTGAAAGAGCTATACTGTTATAGTATTGGATACTTAAAACAACAATCAAGCAATTTCAACAATGAAGAAAACGTAAAATAAAAAATCTGCACGGACAGAACTCATTAAATGGTTATAAAGTTTTTTCTCTGAAAATTTGAACGCTCTAGGCTGGAATTTCTAGGAGCAGCATTGGAATTTCGTACAGCGATAAAAATACGTTAAGAGATATCTAGCTTCAGAAATCATTGTTTTAGAATAATTTTAAGAAAATATTAGAAGTATTTCAATAGCGTCTAAGACTACTACTATCACACGTTTGTCATGTATTTGTCTAAAGGGACTTGAAAAACTTCATTTGTTTAGCCAGCGTGTGCAGAACTCGAGCTTGTGCCGTTTTTCTAGTTCTGATCTGAAATTTATGACAGTTACCACTAGACGGTACTTCTGTTTTCCAGTCCATACGTTAGTGGACTAAATAATAATAATAACAATTCAGTCCACTACTGGATGAGGTCTCTCCCGGAGGGAGGAGTTAGTCTACTGCTCCAACGCTGACCAGACGCTCTGGGTGAGGAGAGACGAAACTCTCAACTGTGATCGCCACTGTCTTTCATTCACAGCAGCTCCCCAATTGCATCACGACGCTGGGTGGATACCGTTCCAGACCCTCTCCCTTTAAAAAAAATCCTTGGCAGAGCTGGGAATCGAACCTGGGACCCCGCGATCAGTAGTCAACGACGGTAACCACTAAACTAGTGGGGCGGTCAGTGGACTAAATATCATGCGTTAAATTCTTTAAAATAGAGTTATTTCCAATGTACCTAATGAATAGTGATTTAAACGGTTTGTTAAGTCATATTCACGTTTTTTTTTATAACAATTCATATCTAGGTTAGCTTGTATTATTAAAATTAAATATGTAACCAAGCAAATTATACTTTTGAGGACGATATATTTCATTCTTCTTTACTTTAACGTTAGGACCTTTTACATGGCCTTTGAGATTTCCTCAGTGTGGGGGAGATAGTCAGTCTCCGATAGACATTCCTTCATGGGACCTCACAAGAATCAACAGCAGCCCTCTTCAATGGAGTTATTATAATGAGATTCCTTTGAACATGTCTATTATCAACACCGGACATTCAGGTATGCATGATATACATTTAAATTAATATCATTCTCACATAGATTTGTGGTACTTTCAACTGTTTTTCCGCTCGAACCCGCAAAACCTTTCTTTGAAGAATAGAGATTGCAGAATCTTTAAAGTTTTAGGTTTTCCTATTAGTGTTGACTTTCTAGGTTTGTTTGCGAGCTGAAGTCCATACAGGGTTTCTTCGCAGGTGGATTTTGTATGACCATTGGATTCTAGAGAAGTTCAAGAGAGCACTCCTTAAAATAACTTTCCTCTATGTTTCAGCGTATGATATCAGAAATTTTCAATATATGGTGATTATAGATAATTTGCGAACTTCTACACCAGGCACGATTCGTGTATGTAGCGTCTTAGTTACTCCCTACACGAGTACACGCTATTTTTTTTTCCAGTGATTATAATTTATGATTAAGTAATTATTATAATGAAAGTTAATCCAGTTTTTGTTTTCTTCAAAACAATTTAGCAATAACTTTAAAATGATTAAATCCCTTCATCAGTGGAATACCTAGCAAGCCATGCTTTTATATGCTAATGTGCTAAAAATACACAAGGTTAACTTTACCCTTGAGAAGCATTCATCCCTCAGCTATAAGAATTAATAATGACAAAATATATAAATTTCAACATATCGTCAGTTAAGACGAAATCATTTACTAGAATTGCTTGTAGAAATGTTTTTTTTTTTTTAATATCATTTGTGTCCATTTCATAAAAACATTTTCTGAAATAAAACAAAAGAAGTGTAATATGCCTCCGCTGGTAGGATTGATAATTTTATTTAAGTTGCTGTGGCTACAGGCACGTCAAGTTGTGACTTCAATGCAGGAACGTCCATTGCCGTGCCAGTATTGCAGGGACATCAGTTCTGCGAGAATGTTACAGTACATCTGTCATAGTTCCAGTTTCTTTCTGTTATTAATCGCATTTCCGGATCCTAAATATTTGATAGCTTGGTGTGACTTGACACCCGTTTGAGAGTATGGGCGATTGTATGTATTAGAAAATGCATATACAAGTATTTTCTCCGAACTGTCGAAACTTGTGAGCATTTAAAATAACAACAAAAAGGGTGTCATGTGTTTTATCTTAGATCTTACCTCACTATGTCGAGACAAATGTTCTTTTAGATACCTAACCAGATGGTAACACTGACGTAAATGTAAACAACAACTACAGAAGTATAGCAAGCACGTTTCTTGAATATTCTTTTGAAAATGTCATAATTGCTGCCTACATAGGCTCTATAATGCATAGAAAATAGTGGCGATAAAAAATATTATACTTGTCTGATACGTCCTTATAATGTTAATGTTGTAGTCTATTTTCAAATTCTGTTTTACCGAGAACGCAACTCCTACTTCCCCCCCCCTCCTGTTTTGTCATCTCTTAATCTGTGAAACACTGGCACTAAAAACCTAAACTTTCTTCAATAATCCTGTGATACGCCATCTGTCCGCTCCCATTGTAATTAATATCAGTATATAGTAATGTTCTCTTTAAAGAGAAAGAATAAAAATGGCCTGCACGGGGATCGAACTCAGGCTTCTGAAGCAATAAGCGAATGTTCTACTACCATGACCACCGAGGACGCTGGAAGCAAACTATTTCGAAAGGTAATCTACAACACACGACTGTGACTTGTCACGGAAAAATGGAATTGAATCGGCAAAAGTAACTGGAACAGTGAACAAATCATGTAACGTCGTTCTTTGGTAACTTGACGTGCCTGTAGCCACAGCCGATGCTAATAATAATTGGAAAATAACTTTATTAATATTTCTAGTTGAAGTACATGGTACATGGCAAAATCGGCCTACCTTATCTGGAGGTAATCTTCCTGGATCATATACATTCCATCAAATGCATTTTCACTGGGGAGCATCCGACCTTGTGGGAAGTGAACACACCGTGGACAAAAGAAGGTATAGTAATTAAATAACATTAGAAGATTATTTCTTATTTTAAAATTGTCCTCAATTAACAGGACAAGAAATGTACATCTCTGTTAAACAACTTCTTAAACCAATGCTCTTGTTAGATTTTACTTAACTCATTTTAGTGCAACTTCCATTTGTACACACAATTCGTTGAAAACTGAAGGTCTAATTAGATTGCAAATAAGGGCTGTTTTCTGCCTATCGACTGATCGTAGTGAATCTTGATAAGTGTCCTCATAAGTCAAATCGTATGTACTTACCACGTCTAGTTACCACAATGTACTTCGAAAGTTCACCTGCTAATTGGAATTTTTATAGTTCAAAAAAATAAATTGTTATATCTTGAAGGACTTTAGGTTTCATCCAAACCAAAATTTCAAAGGACAAATATCAAGACTACGAAGTTATTAATTTTAAATTTTATTGTCGACCTGGTAGTCGTGTGATTTAGGGCGCTAATCCAGCGACTCGAAGGTCCCGGGTTCGAATCCCGGCGGGAGCATGGATGTTTGTGATTGTGGATTTTAACTAGAACGTGACGGATAATTAAAAAAAAAATATATTAACATACACAGCCATTTTCTAGAAATAAATTATTTTTCGTATCGAAGACTGTATTTACTGTTCGGGCTAAAGCTTATGCTGTTTAACCATCATCCACATACATTTACAAAAGATTGTTAAGATCAGAGACAGAGCTGAAAACCGGCCACTTTTTTCGACCCGACCTGTCCCGAACATAGACGACGCGGTCTGAAACTTTACCCAATTGAGCCGGTGACCGGTCATGTTCCTGAGGTATTAATCAATATGTGAGATACCTTGAGAAGTGAGTAACATCCTTGCACCCGGTCACTGCAGGTATAAAGTCTGTTCTACCGCATATCTGTATAATAAGAAAAAAAATTAAATCTCTGCTTCGCCCTGTGGGTCCCCGGGGCAGACCAGGTCCCAAGCATAAACTCTGTTTAAAAATTAACCCGCATGGCCCGATGGACCTTATCGACCCGTTTCAGCTCTGATCAGAAAACCATCGCGTGTTGTAGAATGACATTTAAAAATAATGTAGCAGCTCGATGAGCTACAGAGCTAAAAAATTATACTCGAATCAGGGATATTTATGTTAAATGAATTGCTGTATTTCAAGAGACCCTATCAAGCAATACAAGTCATTGATTTCTTATGAGTTATTGTAAGTCTGCTCCTATCTTTTCGTGCAATTTTGGGCTGACGTTTCTATCCAATAAAAAACAATAAACTTGTTTCACCTACAAATATTGTAGGGCTTTTAGAAAAACGAAATTACACTAACAAGTGAAACTGAAGTTGAATGGTGAGGTGAGGACTGATTGATCCAATATTAAGCTGAGTCATTGTGTGCTACAGAATTAGGAGATATTATAAGGTGGTTTCTCTAGCACGAAAAACACAGCTTGTGATTATTAACTTTTGTTATTTTTTCCCCATAGTTTTCCCATGGAAATTCACTTGGTACACTACAAAACGGAATATGGAAGTGCAGAAGAAGCAGGAAAACACAAAGATGGTCTCGTTGTGATCGGCATTTTGGCTTCGGTAAAACAAGTATTATTAATCATTCTTCAATTCACTGTTTGACTCAAATTTAGAATTATTTTTCTGGGTGCGGAACTGTCCTTTCTTTCACACGTGCATCTAAGATCTTTCATGTTATTTTCTGCCCCAGTATTTGCCCGAACAGGTTAGATTAGATTAGTTTACATAAGCCGTTAACAAATATAGCTTACCTAACCTAATCTACCAGCGCAAAATAGTAGCGGTTAGGGAAACGTTGCATTTCATGAAGGAATAAATTAGATAAAGAGTTAAACAGTACAGTAGTTATATAAGTACATTTGAGATATTTGACCAAGTCTCTGGTTACCGTCAATTATTATTATTAAGACTTCCTCCGTGGTGTATTGTTAATTTTTTAATTTAATGTTGTTTTTTAAGATTTTAAGCAATAATTGAGGCGTATGCGCGAACAAAAGTCTATGTACTTTGTTAAAAGATAGCATACGTCTTAATTGTGTTCTGAATATTTCCTACGTTTCTTCTTCTCCAACAACCAATAATAATAATAATCCATAATAGTAACTATTTGTTTTTTTAAATTAAAAATGTTAAAAAGAAAAAAATATACGGGACGAGATGACTGGAGAATGGAGGAGCGTGCATAATGAAGAACTCCACAAACTAATTCACCCGATGTTGTAAGAATAATGAAATCATGACGACTAAGATGGACAGGCCATGTAGATCGGATGGGGGAAAAAAAATAAGATTATATTCTATCTTCGTTAGTAAGCCGGAGGGAAAGAAGCCACTGGGAAGACCAAAATGTTGTTGGGAGAACAATATTAGAAGAGAACTTCAAGAGGCAGGTGCTAGTGATGAAAACTGGCTTGATCTTGCCCAGGATAGAATCCAATGGCGAACGTTTCCCAGCAAGCCAGGCGACGTCGGCATTTGGTCGGCGAATGCGAAGCCGACCGCTGGACTGACATCTTCGGGCGGGTACTTGGTGGGGTAACGCTGCTATGACGACCCCGACGGCGACCCGGAAAATAACCCGACGACCAAACGGCACTTATGAGTCGCGTCGCCCTTCTCCCAACTATTTCCCGACTACTAACTGGTCGGGGCGCCGTCGGGGTCGGCATTTGACTTGCTGGGTTGTTACAGTGGTGATAAACTTTTGAGTCAAGTGAGCCTAAACTAAGTTGTTAGTTCTTGCGTTTTATTTATAGATCTTCAAAGTAGGCAGCCCTGCCCTAATTAAATAAAACACTCTTAATTTTATCGTTGTATGAAATAGGCTGAAATCGGATGTAGTGCCTACCACTTATTCTCACCACGGAGCAGGGTGCTAGGAAACCACAGTCTCACAAAAGGAGACTTACGGAGGTGTAACTCGCCGATTTTAATGAAACTTTGCATACTTTGTAGATCATCGAAAAATAATCGACACGTATTTTTTTTTTATTTCGGCAATGGCGCGGGTTTAAGGGTAGAAACCACCCTGTTAATCAACACTAGAATTGGTGTTACCCAACACTGGAATTTGTGTAGAGGTAGAGGTGTTCTATTACTCCTTTTCGGGTGGCAATTAACACCCTTTTTTTTTTTAGTGTAGAAGCGCTTCAAGGGTTGGGATGTATCTGTAATCTTTCGCGTACAAATATTTCCGTGGGGGGCATGAAATTGTTTTCAGGATATGCCTGGATATTCTTAAAATATTCGTTGCAAATATCGGACCATACCGAATGCGCGTTGCAGAATATTCCTTTAGATTTTCGAGGTAGACCTATATTCTAGATAAGGTGAGATATTATCAATATAATGTAGATCTAAACGCGGAGTTCCAGGGAATCTTGCTCTGCGTAGCTAGGAGGTGGAAGAGACTGTTCAGTCAGTGTGGCACATCACATAAATCTGTTCCCTTCGCCCCTCACGTAAGCCAGGTAAATGTTTACTCGAAACAAAGAAACTTTTGTGAGTTTTAACTATAGAATGCCGCAAAACGCAAACAATAACTTACAATAATTAGCGGTTAGATGATTAAGGTGTCGTGTTAAATTTTTGAAAAAATTAGTTCTGGTGGTGGATGAAAGTGTTGTGTGTCATTCTTGCTCTACAACACCCCATTTAAGTTATTCCTCGTCTGAATAAAGAGATTCAGAAATGATGAAGGGGATGTGTTACGCCGACAATCGAGTTTGTTGGTTGAAGAAGGTGGAAGGAAAAATGTAACATGACACCTTTATCCTCTAACCGCTTCAATTGTATGTTAATTATAATGTTTTATAATCAAGGAAAGTTTGTTTCCTCTTTACAATATCGGTGTAGGGAATGTTCCTATTCAGTTTCTTTTTAATTCATTTATCTTCAAGCTGGTTCGATGGAAGTAGGTTTTCCCGCCTTTTTTTGCGTCGGTCGCTCAAACTTCAGTGCAGATAAACTGAAAATAACTTTCATGGATTACAGTACCTTTCGTACTTCAATGAACTTTACTTTTAACCTTTAAAAAAATGCGAGTAATCACTTAATTATTATGAACAGACATTATTTGGCCATCAATATATCTCCAAAGCATCTGAAGTTACTACATAGAGACTAATTGTTCTCATTATTTAAGTACACAAGGAACTTAGTTCAGGAGTTATTTTCTGTTTTATCTGTATTGAAATTGGAATAGCCGACGTAGAGGGAAAAAGCGGGATAACCTACTTCCATTGGGTCTTTATTTCTTTGTTTAATGTTTTCTCAATTTCTCTCTTATTTTTATATTTTTGTGTTTTTTTTATATCTCTGTGTGCTTGTTTGTTCTTCTTTCTTTGTTTCTTCCTTTATTTGTTAGTTTTTTCTTTCTTTCTGTTTATTTTCCTTTGTTTCTTGCTTTACTTGTTAATTTATTTTTTTCTGATTATTTTCCTTGTTTCTTGCTTTATTTTTACTGTCTTTCTTTGTTTGTGTTTATTTTCTTAGTTTCTTTTCTATTTTGTCTTTCTCTTTCTTTGTTTTCTTTTGTTTCTTTCTTTCTTACTTATTTCTTTGTTTGTTTATTTTCTTTCATTGTTTGTTTATTCTGTTTCTTTCCTCCTTCCTTTGTTTGTTTCTCTCTTTCTTAGTTTATTTATTTTTCTTTTCTTTTGTTCATTCTTTGTAAGTTTCTTTCTTTTTTTTTCTATCTGTCAAAAAATAGTATTTATTCAAAATGACTATAAAATAACATTGATTCACCTTCTTTTCAATTGTAGTTGAACATAGAAGATAACAAGAATCTAGAACCAATAACCTCAAGATTGTACTACGTAAGGGAAGCAAAGCAAGAGACTGAAATCGAACCCTTTCCTCTTTCGAACATGGCATTACCATTTGTATCCGATTATATTACGTATAGTGGTTCGTTGACCACCCCCCCGTGCAGTGAGGTGGTCACATGGCTTATCAACATCAGAACATACCCAGTGTCATCAAGACAGGTGAGATAATATTTTTAATTAAATAAATGAAATTTTTTAGTTATACTTACTCGCACTGGACTTCCAGTAGAATTTACCTTATCTTCCATTTCCTCTTTTCTCTTTCAAATATGTAGTTGTATTATATTTAATGTTGTAATGGTACTCCACTGCTACTAGGAAGTTGCTTGACTCTCGTAGTACCTTCTGCAAAGACACATATAATTCCTCCTTCTCAGGGATTATGATGGGATTTTTTAGGATTAGTAAAGGGAAGACTGTCCTGATTATGTATGTTAACCTTCCAGAAAATTATTGGAGAGTTATTCACACGCCTTACTTCCAGAAAAGCATTGGAGGAATTCTTATACGGGACTTCTGAGAACTTCGGGTGAATAAAACACTGTATAGAACTGAAATCTTTAATTAGGACCTGCCACCACAAAAGATACTTTTATTTTACAGCTTGAGCCGAAACCCGAGATGAATTGATTTTATATGCTAATACAGCTTCTTATATAACCTCGGTTTCAGAAAATTGGCACATTCCACCATATAGAATTAGTTCCAGATATTACTTTTATTACAGACATGAAAATATTAATCACAATACTCTTTATCTTTGTAGTAATTTTTCAATTTTCAATGTTTATTAAATATACATTAATTATATACAAAAATGTTGCATAATACATAGTATTTATACTCCTTGAAACATACTCCAATATACAGGTTGAGGCAAAAGTCCAGCACCACTCTTTTATTTTCCAAACGGCTTGAGAAAAGATGACGAAACTTTGGATATGGGTAATTTTGGTGGGGGCGCACCAGATGGTCCATTTAACATCGTAGCGGCCATCTTGAAATTCGCCATTTTGAATTCAGGTCCAATATTTCAAATGGGAAGGGGGGCATGTGACATATCGATTTAGGCTAGAATTTTACCAGAAATACGAATCTGCAGTTTTGTACCTAACGTTATTCAGTACTGGGATTTCGTGAAGTAAACATTGCATATTGCATCATGTAATGGGTTTTAATTTGTCTTTTTAAGTGATGTAAATGGCTCTTACCCGCCAAGAAAGGATTGAAATTGTTCTCATCAGTGGGAAACGCAGTGCCAGAGCCATCGCTGTTGACTTCAATGCCCGGCATCCAGAGAGGGCAACGTTGCACATATCACAGTGTCGCGTATTTTTTTTTTTTTTTTTAGAAATTTACAGTTTCTAGATCTGTACACGACAAACAACGCAGTGGATGCCCGAAGACCGAAACGGATGAGGAAACAGCAGCGGCAGTTGTAGCATCCTTGGCGAAAAGTCCGAAACGCAGCACCAGACGTTTAGCTGCAGTTTCAGGTGTAAGTCAGAGATCGATACTCCGTGTGTTGCATACAAACAAGTGACATCCATATAAACTCCAACTGCAGCAATACCTAACGGAGCATGACCCAGATAGGAGAATGCAATTTGCAGAATGGGTTGTGACGAAGTGTAACGAGGATCTTATGTTTCCTCTTAGTGTGTTGTTTAGCGATGAGGCTCTATTCCATTTGAATGGTTACTACAATAAACAGAATCACCGTTATTGGTCAGACACAAACCCAGCATGAACAGATGCCTCGAAGGTACCTGGTGGGGAAAAGGTGATGGTATGGTGTGGGATATGGAAGACTCGTCTCATCGGGTCGTTTTTCATCCATGGGAACCTAAATGGGGACAGATATCTTGACATGCTGCAGGAACAAGTGTTCCTATCACTGCGGAACCCAGAAGGTGACTTCCCTGCCTTTTCCAACAAGATGGTGTGCCTCCTCACTAAGCATTGTGTGTCAGGGAGTGGTTTGATGCACAGTTACCGGTCCACTGGATTGGTCATCGAGGGCCAATTGAGTGACCACCCCGTTCGCCCGACCTGACACCCTTAGACTTTTATCTGTGGGGCCATCTCACTGTTTATAAAAAAAATCACTGATCTCCGACACCTCGAACAACGAATCACGCACACTTGTGACTCTGTGCTGCCGGAAATGTTATTACGTATCCATCAGGACAGGAAAAAACGTCTTGCATTATGTGTAACACACAACGGGGAACACATAGAGCATATCTTGTAGTATGCCACATGCAATGTTTACTTCACAAAATTTCATTACTAAATAAAGTTAGGTAAAAAATAACTGCAGATTCTTATTTCTGGTGAAATTCTAGCCTAAAACGATGTCACATGCCCCCCTTCCCATTTGAAATATTGGACCTGAATTCAAAATGGCGGATTTCAAGATGGTCGCCATGATGCTAAATGGCATCATCTGGTGCGTCCCCGCTCCAATTACCCACATCTAAAGTTTTGTCATTTTTCCTCAAGCCGTTTCAAAAATAAAAGGGTGGTGCTGGACTTTTGCCTCACCTTATACACACACACACACACACATATATATATATATATATATATATATATATATATATATATATATATAAATAAATAAATAATTGATTATCTATGTTGCTAATTTAGAAGATTTTGTCCAAAAGTTTTGAATGAAATTGGAATGTTCAAATATGTCTTCGGCGTTAAAAGTAGTACACAGATCAAATCAAAATATGCGATTCAATGGTCAGCACATGTGACAACTAAGTTCAAGTGTAGGGCCGTCATACCAGTGTGTGTGATGTCAATGTTATCTCCTAGATAACTGGTTCTCATCGTGAGGACGTGAAGTTGCAAGGATGGAGTTTCAAAGTAAAAATAAACCATGAAATAATAATGATACACTGAAGAAGTAGATTTGTTTTCATATTTTGTAACGACCTCTTATATACGTACATTTCACCTTGTACATACAGATGCTTATCAGAATAATGGAAACACCTGAACGAAAGTGCAACTTACCAGATTAATATGGTGTCGGGCCACCTTTCGCCTTCAGAACAGCCTTGATGCGACGTGGGATGGAGGCATAGAGGTCGTGAATGGTAGCAAGTGGAATATTACACCATTCCTCGTGCAGGGCATCGGCCAGTTCTGTGAGAGAGGATGGAGGTGGAATTCGTCGCTGGAGTCGTGTTTCCAAGATGGACCACAGATGTTCAATTATGTTGAGATCTGGGGATTGGGCGGGCCAGGGGAGGTGTTGAACTTCATCCCGATGTTCCTCAAACCACGCTGCAACAGCTCCAGCTGTGTGAATGGGTGCATTATCATCCTGGAATATGGCGTCATTGTCCGGGAACAACATCCGGACCATAGGATGCAAGTGGTCTCCTAAAATTGCGACATAATCGTTGGCAGTGATGCGTCCGCGAAGTGTGACCACAGGACCCAATGAAAACCATGATATTGCGGCCCACAGGATCACCGTGCCGCCGCCATGTTTCACAGTTGGGCGGAGACACTGCAGATCATACGCTTCTTTGGGCGTTTTCCACACATAAACACGGCCCGTGGTTTGGAATAGGGTGAATGGTGACTCATCCGACCATACCACACGTTTCCACTCGTCAACGGTCCAAGTTGCATGGTCGCGGCACCATTTGCGGCGTGCTAAAGCGTTCTGGTCCCTGATGAGAGGTTTGGCCCGTGCAACACGACCCCGTAAGTTCATGTCATGTAATTCGCGGCGGACTGTGATTGTCGAAACAGGTTGGGGGAGGTGCTGATTGAGTTCCTCCGTCACTTGCGCCGCAGTGGCACGACGGTTCCGCGTGACAATGCGCTTTAATTCCCGGCGTGCCCTGTCACTGATGCTTTTCTTCCGCCCACTGTTCCGCTTCCCCGATGTGGTTTTCCCGTGTGTTGTGTAGGCCGTCATCACCTTCGACACTGTCCCTGGCGACACACCTAACACACTAGCCACTGCCGTCACACTCACTCCACATAACCGCGCACCAACAATTTGCCCTCTTTGAAACTCTGAGAGGTCTCCCATTTTACACTACCTCCGTCTGCTGCAGCCACTGCACACTCCTGTTCCACGACGCCTGACGTAGTATGGAGACCGACCTAACACACCACCACCAGCAGTCCGGCGCTGCGGTCGCCACGACACCACTGCCAACCCATACATCTGACGTGTTGCCAACTACAGGTGTTTCCATTATTCTGATAAGCATCTGTATATACATGAATCACTAACCATTTATTACATGATAACTATTGATGATATTGTAGATTCTCGAAAGCTCATAAAATACCTTTGAACTCCAATGAGTTTCAAATTGTAACTTTTCGGGTAGGCACCTTTAAAACATTTCTCTTTTAATATCAATCGTACGTCTTTTAGTTTGTAAGGCAGTTAACGTATCAACCAAAGGTTAGGGATGAACTGATTTCAGATTTAGTTCAGCAACCACTATTCATCTGGGAGTTTCAAATGTGCTGATTCTAAAACTGACAGACTTTTCATTTGGTTAATTTACTCCTTAAAGAATTTACCATAGTTTTATACACACCCTTTGGTATAGTAGCGACGAAACTTATGTGCCGCTGACCTTGGCCACACGGCAAGGATTAAGTGGGATGCATAAAGAACACAGAGACTCTCTAATACTCCACACGGAAAGGTCACACATCCAAAACTCCCCGCAAGACTGACAAATTCGCAATACTGCGCATGACTGTCAGCCAAGGATGTTTCTTGTCAGCTTAGGCTCACTAGCTAGCAACTGAGCGACAAATCCAAGCCTTACCGGCACAGAAGTTTCGTCGCTACTATACGTTGTCATTGTGGCCCCCAAAAGTTGAATTTAGGAACTTTTAAAAATAACAATGATGTTTTCATTATATTATTGTGCGAAACTGTTTCTCTAATTCTAATACTGTAAATTGATTAGCAGCACAAAGTTCACCGAGTTGATAGAGGGAGACGCCACGACAAAGATTTAGGGACCCATGTTCTCTTAGATCGTGTCCCCTGTGTGTAAGTGGTAATCGGAGCCGGGTTCGATTCCTTGTGGGGACCCAAGTGGTTCGGATTCCATGTTAAACTGTAAGTTTCATTCTTAGGACGTAATCTTCATCCAACGGTTGGCAATGGGAAACCACCATCGACTTACCTTTCCCAGAGCCTTCGGATCAGGACCTGCCTTCGGCCAGAACACTGATCATCATCTCTTAAATTAATACCAAAACTATTTCAAAGGAAAATTTTAAAGCAATTTTTTTCTCTCTCGGGCGGGGTTGTGTGACGTACTACAATGCAATTAAGCACTGATTACACAAAAAGTAGAAAACTACCATTAAAGCAAAGAGGAGTTATCTTAGTAAGCGATGGATAAACATTTAGCTTTCAAGGAAAAGATCTCACTTGAAATTCCGGAAATTCATAGCTTTTAATTTATAGCATAAATAATATACATATTTTCAGAGCTAAGAATTACATTGGTATAATGGTGTACACATTAGTGCATACGCGTTAAATGGAGGAGAACGTACATGAACGTAAATATTTAATACTTAAGGATAAATCCTGAAAAAGTACAATAATTAAAATAAAAAGTATAATTATATTAAATTTAATAAATTCGATTACAAGAGAGCTAGAGTTTTTTCTAGGTGGTAGATTTTAATAATTTAAAATTGTAATCGTTCAAAAATATAAATAATATAAATCATATTGAAAATTGTGAGAAACAGTGTTCGATTTGCCAGGGGGGGATGCTGGGGATTTTCCCTGGTGCGTGAGGATTTCATCCGCGGTTGTTGATTCCAGGTATCACCTCAACCAGGGATAAAATCTTTGTTATTTCTAGTTTTACGATCCCGCCCCACTTCGTAACTTATAACAAATGGAATACTATACAGAAATGTTTGTTAAAAACTATTACTGATCCCAAATACTGCATCTAAATAGCCCGTTGAGCCTGGAATTTTCTTAGAGATAAAACAGAGGTTGATTTTAAAACTTCTTGTTCAGTAAAAGTTATGATTTGAAACTTGTTAAAATAGTCATTAATTGTGCAAAAACATTGTGGCTTCGCTTGTACTCTAGGTCAGCTCCATTTTCAGGTAACTTTGTGTGATTTTTAAAGTGTTGAAAGTTATTTTCCTCCAAAAGAAAACGTTTTCCAATTTATTCTGCGAAGAAATTTCCCACTAGTTTTATAACCCAAGTCTTCATGGTGTAGTGACGAACGTCGCTGACCAAAATCGAACCCTTTTCATGCCACACATCTTGAGATTTTATCAGGTTTCTCTCAGTTCTCACCACGCAAAGGGTGTTCAGAATACAGACCATGGCCGCTACATTTTTCATTCACTTGCCCAAAAGATGAGCTTGCCGATGAATGTCATCCTTTATACAAGTGACCACAGTTCCGATGACTGACAACACGTTCAAATACTTATTAATATCCTGTTAGTTAAAATCACTTATTAGGATACGTGAAGTTAGGTTAGTTGAAGTTAGGTGTATTATTATTATTACACTTAATGATAGATGAGTGATGTTCAAGTCAACAAACGTCCCCATAGCTCTGAAGCAAGAATTGAAGCCATGGGAAGCAACACTTTTTGACACCATATCAGTGAAATCCTTGAAGGTGGCTCTGATGAGATGCGAAACATCACAAATTTCTTGTATTTAAGAATCATAAAAAATATAGAAGTTTTGGTTGATATTAGTTTTACAATCATACAAAAATATTGATCACCTTAAGTACAAAAAAATGGACTTGTACTGTTTTGCACCTCAAGGTTTCAACTATTGAATAATTCTGTAAAATGTCTTTTTCCCTATTCTTGCAACAGAACATTCAACTGAGCCGAAATTGTGACCGAAACTATTTTAAAACAACCTCGTTCTTAGCCAAATGATTAACCCACACCCGTTTTCTGTTAGAGTAGTTCCGGGTTCGATTCCGGGAGTAGTTGTTCATGGACTTTCGATATTAACGAAGTATCGTGGAATATAAATTATTATGTTATTGAATTAAAACAGTAGCAAACTCTTAGTCATGGTAGCTAAGAAAAGCGACAAGTGAGAGTCGTTGCCCGCACTACGAACTACCAAATTGAAAACAAGCCTGTCTGGCAGTTCAAGATTCAATTTGGGCTCTGACGTTGGGGAGGTCAATTTTAATGTTTTAGAAATAATATTCGAAAAGACGTGATCAAGATTATCGTTAGAATGGTCACAGCTTCGAATTATGCACTCGTGACATATTTAAGTCAGAGTACAGTCTATTCATGAGAAGTAAAATATAAATAAAATTAATTTTACGAGATAAATCTATCTTAAATCTATGTAACGTTTTGTCCGATGACTATCTTTTGCAGGTATATGCTGTATACTAATACGAATTTCTTTGTTTTCCTTGTAATTTGTAGATAAACCTCTTTAGATTAATCTATTCAGAGGATGGACCTCTCATCCAAAATCATCGCCATGTGCAACCCCGAAATGGAAGGAAAATATATTACGTGAATAGTTAGAGTAATGTATTTTTATTTTACAAACCAGTAACTGTAAATACTGCTAGACAGTGATTTATTCTCAAATTTTTTAAAAGACATTTCTTACATTGAAAGTCATCCTTTAAGTGATAATCTTTTTTATATATATTAAGTTTGCAGTATAAAAATATTTATATAATTATTTACAACACTTGTAATGTGTGTGAGGTGGTGTTAATATACGTACAATCAAAAATAACGTATGTACCTGGTATTTAGAATTCAACACATCTTTTGGTATAGTTTAGACTTATTTTTACTTGTAGTTTGTTTTTATGGCATTTCCTCTGCTTCTAGTAATTTTAAAGTGTTCCAGAACAATATATTTTAATACATTTTGTTCTTTACAGATACATAAGTTGTTCTCAGTGGCTCCTGATAATTACAGTTGAATGCACTAGCCAGTGACGTATTTAGGTATTTCCCGCCCCTAGGCCCGCAAAAAGTTCCGCCCTTCGTATTTAATAAATATGATGATTTACATACAAAACCTATTTATATATTAAATTCGTAGTCACCTATGAGTCACCCAAATGTTCTAGAACATTCTATGTCTTGTCGTTCGCTCGGGGAAGATATTTATCATGTCCTCGTAGCCCAGTACTCTTGTAATATTGCTCTCAATTGGTAGAACTGCCAAGGTACTGAACTTGGCATAGTTAGTCCTTCAGCCTTTTGGGGGTGGTAAACGATCGTTCAGCTGCGCAATATGTTGTCTCCGCTTGTGAATACTTGCGGCATGTAAGGAACATGGAATGAGAACCTGAAGTTTCTACCCCTCCCCCCTTCAATATTTGCTGCCCTAGGCCGCACCAAATTTTGAAGGGTGGCAGAAATGTCCAGGTTCTCATTCCATGCCGCATGCATTCACAAGAAGAGGCAATAAATTGCGCAGCTGAACGATCGTTTTCCACCCTGCCTATACCTAAATACGCTACTGGCACTAGCCAGAAACACTGGCTAAATGCCATTAAAATTAACTTACCAGTTTTACACATTTTATTCGAAGTTCAAGACACGCTGTAGATTCTTTTATCTCGTAGTTTCCCTTGTACTCTATTCACTGAAATATCTTTAAAAGTATTACATAATAATCTGTCAATTGAAGAAATAATAATTTGATTACACACTTGTTTTTGGTTAATTTGTAACAGCAAAGTTTTATACTTTACAACGGCAAAATATTTCATTTATATTTCAATTCACACTTTTGTATTTGACCAATCCTAGATATTTATTTATTAGTCCAAAAATGTTGAATTTTACTTGGGTTTTTGTTAGTTATAAACAAAGGTGTTAGTATGTTGATGAATTGGATTAATGCCAAAGCAATTAAAAGTTATGAATGTAAGAAAATGTTTTGTTTAAAAGAAGAATTTCAAGGCATCATTTACAAAAATCAAATTTAACTCTATAAACTTTCAGGAAATATGGTGATCATTACAACGTAGACTAACTTATATAAAATGTATTGAAAACAACATGCTCTTATTTAATTATATACAGTTTATAAATTTGTTATTGATCAAAGTGCTATATAATTTTAAATATTCTACTGGTGAAACATTATAGCAAGAAGACATATGCAGACGATATTGTCATACTTTGATGTGAAGTAATATTTTGATGTACCATTGGTTCATTATGTGTTGGATGAAGTTTTTATGACACTACTCTTTGTAATCTGATGGAACCATGAGTATAGAAAATATACGAAAGATTATTACACACACGTGCAGATATGTTAAATTTGAATTTATATGTATGGACTTTTTTTTATACATGTTTGGCTAAGGCTGGGATATAGTATGGGAGAGAATGTGGGAAGGAGTCGCCAAGGACTTCGATTGCAGATACCATTCCGGCAATAGACTGTTGTGACTGAGCAGAAACTCGGAGAAACCTGTCAGGATAGAGCGCCCTAGGAGTCGAACCCAAAACTTCTGAATTCAAAGCTAATTCTCGACCAACTGAGCAATGTTGCTTGTTACATGCAGATACATGTCAACTTCATTTACATCTTTCTCTTCGCTAGATGAGGATTCTTCGCAAGAAATACCATTTAAAGAATCCTCTATTACTCCAATGTCCATACCTTAGAATCTTGCTTATAATCTTGCAAGCTTGCTCAATATGGTGGGTGATCTCTTCACACTAAAAGACCTTTCTGATCGTTCGAGTTTCGAATTTCTGTCGTTTTTTCCCCCAAAAAACTTCGAACCGGGACTTCACATTTAGACTAGAAAATCCTCTGGTTTATCAGACGGTGGTTCAGGGCAGGGAGCAAGACTCTTCCTCTGCCTGGTTCAGGGTTTTCCTCTACAACAGCTTTTGGTTTAAATATTTCTTTGAAGTATGGTTTACAATAGAATTCACCTTCATTACTAACTGTACGTTCACCGTTAATTGTTTGTTGCATTCCTTGTAGCGGAAGCAATTTTTGTCCCCCACAGCCTTTCCCGCCTTGATTTTTTCCATCTGGAATACCTATTTGCCATACATTTATAATTGGTGGTCTGCTCCACAGTACCAGTCGTTGTATTGTATTTCTCCAGCAGTTCATACAAAGGAAACACACCCTTCGTTTTTGTCTCGCGAAATGTATATCAATTAAGCGAATAAAAGTTATTTCAGAAATATTTGGTATTGTTGAAAGGGTATCATGGACTAAAAGGAAGCACGAATATTTTGTATAAAAGGAACTATATTCTCTTAGGATAGTATTGCACAAATATTTTAAAACAAAATCGTTTAGTTTTGTAAGTGTGAAAACCTTTATAGTCAAGTGTATTAATATGTAAATGCATTATACATTTATTAATCTTGTGAATAACGTTTTATTAAAATATATAATAAAACACATTTGTAAATTATGAAATGTTTCATTTATTTACCTCATGTTGTGGTGGCAATTCGAAAATTAATACCACTTTTATGAAAATGCAAGAAGGGACTCCATAGCACCATTTCCATAGACTCATATTGCTTCATGGGTTTTAACGTTACTATAATCTCCTAGGTATTTTTTTGCCACCAGGCGAATGCCGGGATTGTACCTTTAACTTATGCCCTGGTCGATACTTTCCCCCTCCCCTATCCCGGCGTGAGCCTGAGGCCTAAAGGCCATAGATAAATTCAGTCGTTCTTTAATCCCACTTCGATATATACATTTTTGTTATAAATTGCACTGCTCAGCAAGACGTTGTTTATCTGGAAATTTTAAATTATGTGAGAAATACGAATTTGATACTAGTTTTCCTCAAATGTCGAAATTTCAGACACAATTCGCCAATTTCCGTTAAAAAAAATAAGGTTGATGGCAGTTACGAAGATGAATGCTAGATTGCAGTAAAAGGAATGGCGATATTTCTTCGTTACATTTGTTGTTTATTTCCTTTATTTCCTAATTTATAACAAATCGAACACTGCGTCTGTGTAGCACTAAGCAAAGAACAAAGTTTTGTTAGGAGGTAGATGGCGAGAACCAGACAGTGTATGCCATTTGCAGTCCCTCGAAGTTGGAGAGAATCCACAAAACATCTTAACGACTGTTAATGCTGTTTATAGGGCCACAAATTCATCTGAAGCCCCGTCAGATTTCCGAACTACAGAGCTCTTATCTCTCTCCCCCTCTCGTCGTTTTTGGGCACCAATCACCAAAAATGTCTTAGGAGGTGGTGCAGGCGCTACGGCCAAGTAAACAAAGCAACCCAACATCGTTGCCACACTTACGGATTTCTCATTTCGGCTCTCGCTACAACGAAGGAACGTCCATAACATTGACAAAGGAGTTGCATGCAGCGATACCGAAGAATTTCGTGGAGTAGACTTGGCAAACAACGAACCGCGTTTTCCTCTGCCCCAAGCGTTTTCTTCTTTTCTAACCCTCCTCTTGGAACCCTAGCATGTATAGTCGCCTGCATAACATGAAAGCCTTCTGTAAAGCACCTAGACCCCCTATCAGTTGCGGTTTACAAAACATAGTTACGACAACCAGAAAGATTCCAAGAAATTTTCTATGGCGTTGCCACTTTCTCGAAGCGGATGGAAGAAGCGAAGGATGGTCATATATTTTTTTCAAAGAGAAAAAGGAAGGAAAGAGGGAAAGTAAGGGAAGAATAGTAAAGAAATGGCAACGCTTGGGTCAAAACCACAGCGATTTCTTCCACATGTCTGTGGTTTTTGAAGAAAACATGTGGTGACCTAAGGCTTTCACGTTTTGGAGATATCCTAACATCACCAGGGCTTTAGTTCCATTTGCCGACCTATAATTGACATCACACTACAAGAACAAAGAAAGTTAGAACGCCCCTTCCAAATCAAAAGCAGAACTTCTTGCTTTGTCCATGAAAGAATGGAACCCTCTCGTTCCATCTTGTAAAAATCTCTAAATGCAGAAGCAGACAGTGTTTGCAAGTTTGATGGAGGAACATTGTTCATGCTCCGATGTCAGTCGTCTTTTTCAAGCTATCGACTTCGTATCCCAGAAGAGTGACGTCTTTTAACAGATAGTTCAGCGCTAAACGTGAAAGGCATTCTTCTGCATAATGGAAATAAACAGTACATTCTTCTATACCAATTGTCAATTCAGTTGAGAAAGATAATGATTAAAATTCCAAGATGCTGTTGGACAAGATTTAGTATTAAATGTATGGTTGGGATATTTTGGGGAATTTTAAGATGATGGCTTTTCCTTTGAAATTACAGGATGGTGGATCTAAATAATATTACTTTCTATGCCTTTCTGATAGCAGAGCTACAAACAAGCACTATACTCGAAAAGTTTGGCTAAAATCGTGAAACACACGAAGCTCTAATTCAAAGACAAACTTTTACGTTACGCCATTCCACATGAAATAGAAACTTGTGAAATAGTTTATGAAAGCAATTGGATCCTGATTCAGCTGCTCTTCACTACACCAGATAAATGCCCCGTCAATTATGTGATGTAAACGTCACAGCTAATGTATTTACTGGATCACAGATCTGTGTGATGCTTCAGTTAGAAGAGCTTAAAAAAAGAAAAGAAAAAAGCTCCTCTTGAGAACAATCCTTAGAAGGGTTCTTGAGCGATAGTAAGAAAAGAAAACAAGAATGAATTAGTGGATTTTTTTTTTTTTAAATCATGAATACTCCTATTCACTTTGGGTTCTAGAATATCGTTACTTACATTTTCACATCTAGATTTTTTCTGTCCAAATTTAGCAACTGTAAATTAGGAACACGATGAAAAGTTTCAATAAGGTATCTACAGAATGAAGACATGACATAAATGATCAAGGATGCTGGGACTAGAAACCTGCACGGGCCGAAATTTTCGGCCCGAGCCCATTCCAGCCTCAAGGTACCTAGGCCCGGGCCCGGAAAGCTTTAGAAGGTTTTCGCCTGAGCCCGGCTCGGCCCGATAAGTTTTAAAAATTCTTGGCCCAAGCCCAGCTCGGCCCGATAAGTTTTAAAAATTCTTTGCCCGGCCAGATAAATTTTAAAAAGTTTTGGCTCTAACCCCAATATAATTGTATCTGGCATAATAATATAATGCATACAAGCCTATGTGAGTGTTCGAACAATGTGATGCGCTGAGATTTGCTAGTCATTTTAATTTCATTCCACTGGATTGTTTCAATTTATTTCTAACACAAAGGATCCAAATAATCCTTTCGCTTTGAACAGTAGGATTACTTGTAGTCGCAGGTTTCTTAAATCCAGAAAAGAAGTAGCTAGTCAAAGTATAAATTTTATTTACAAAACAAATTATCAGAAATTTGACCCCACCTGCAAGACCTACAATTGCACGGTATTTAACACCATATTAGACTGCAACCCTGACTTGATCCACCATTTCTTCCTGTGGGTCGCTGAAGTGGAGAGAAGAACAAAGAGTGCGGTTTTCTTTCAATTTTATATCAAGACAACAACTCTGACTGTTCACCCCCTGGGATCCAGTGGTTGGATTGACCATATTCTGGTATTGACACGGACCATCAGAGGAAGCTTCAATACACATACTGCCTTTTGTTATTTATTGAGGGAAGGGCATGCAGTCACTCGTGTGACTACCAACTGGTGTCAACGCCCCGGTGAACAACTAATCCTCTCTAGCGAAAGTGGAGCCGCTAAGCAACACCAACTGTAAATATTGCAATGTTTGTAATACCTTTCACTCCACGTGGCGTGCACACAGACTTGAACGTTTGGCTTACTTCCAATTATCGTTTTAACGAAAGTCAATAATTATTGAACTGTTTTAAAGAAGTGCAAATAATCGGCCCGAGCCCGGCCCGACCTGAAGAGAAAGCAGTGTCAGCCCGCCCAAGCCCGGCCCGGTCCAAAGAAATAGCGGAGCTGGCCCTCCCAAGCTCGGCCCGTGCAGGTCTCTAGCTGGGACAGAGCAATGATTGGAGATTACATTTGGACATTCGTTCGTTATGACGCATCGACATTTCATAGAAACATAACCGATGCTCATTTTTAAAATGTGAATGACAATTCAATGTAAATGTAACGGTTAATGCAAACTGCTATAAATTTGTATTTCTTTATCCCGAGTATATATTCATATATGGTGCAGAAATCTCCTCTAAAGCTGAAAACAGTTGCTTTATGACATTTCAAGAAACTTCTTTCAATGTTTCGGAGCTTGCTGAGTTTGTTGGTACACAGTTGCAACAAGAGCTTTGCAACCCAGCATTCAGTGCATCACACCTGGACATTTATGGTGTGGTCGACCTGCTGTAAAACTTAATTCCTTGAGTAAGAAAGTACGATTTTTTTCACGTACGACCTTTTCATAATTTTTCTGTAGGTGTGATGTATAACGACTTTAATTGACCGGAATATATTTTCTGCGATCCGTTCTTCGCTTTAAATATCATATCATATCATAATTATTTGTTGGATAGAACTGTAGAGGATAGAAAACTAAAAGGTCACTGAAAGTACTATAATTAAAAAAATACTAATTTTCGTGAAAATTCTCTCAAGGAGAAATGTCGATATTACTGGAAAATGAATATTGTATTCATAGCTAATACCATCAGATGAAATAAACACACTCAAATCAGATAAACAAGAAGTCGCCAAAAATTCGTACCCCATTCTTATCTATATACAATATATCGTAATGTTTCCCTTGAGGGAGCGCCTTAATTGCCACCGCAATGCCCAGAGTAACTGAGTCTGACGCCGTTACTGGTTTATTTAATTTATTAGGTAGAGACAGGTAGAGCAAGGTAAAGCAATGAAAGGTTCGTAGCTTGTCTTTTATCCCTTCACCTTTTATTACAAGTCCACTATTTTAATAAAAAGAGTCTCCCGTACAAAACTATATTGGCTTGTGTTTGAGGTACAAAGTATCTCAAACTACTTTCTCTGTAATCTTCTTGTTGCAGTCGATGTAGCCCAAACAACGGTCTGTTGTTTGGCAGGCGATGGCCCAAGTAGTTGGCAACTACCTGGCAGAGAAAGGAAGTTTGAAAGTTCAATCTCGTAGCAGATCTGGACTTAGGAGTTTTGCCTATCTCGTAGCAGATCAGGCCGTAGTAAGGAGCGATCTATCTCGTAGCAGATCAGACCGACGCATTTAGGCCCTTCTCGTGGCTGAACCGGCCAAGGTGAGGAGGAGGAGTGGGTGCGACTATCCCTGGGAGCGGAATAGTCCCGGCTGCTCTGACTCGCTGGCTTTTATTCAGTTCTGTTCTGCTGACTCTGCAGTCCTCCGCTGTCTTCTGCTCTGTCGGCTGCCTTCGGTCGCTGTGGTCGGCTCCATCCGTCTTCCACTACCATTTGTTTACGAGTATGAGCACATGCTTTTACTCGCTAGCGTACTCCACCATTTACTACTGCTTAATTGTAAACAAACAGCACGTGCTTCGCGCGTGCTGTGCTAGCACATGTGTTTATACACATTCTGCAGCTGATTACTCGTCACTTTACAATACATATACAATGATACATCTACATAATTAGCACCAATTCTTTACGCTGAAATATTTTATTTTGAACTAAACATTACATATATTACAGTTGCCAAATACACTTAAATGATTTTTAAGATTTCAATATTTGTTTCAAGAAATACTTCCCTGACGAGGTCAGAGATTATATTAAAAAAAGCAGTATTTTTTTTGTAACAGATGGTCAAGTTGATTTACGATGCCTGATGTATTTACTCCCAATAGTAGACTGGTCGTCCATTACCCGCTTGAAGAGAACGATAATTTTGTTGTGCCACATCAGGTGTTGAGCGTAACTGTCGAAATAGTTGTAACTGTAATTAAAGATGTAAAAAGAATCAGAAAAAAATAAAACATATGTTTTAAATATAGAACTGGACTCATATACATTTATAGGTAGAATATTCACAGTCCTAATATTTCATTGTCCAGATAGTAATGGTAATATGACCACTTTTCAGCTACGAAAAAGAATTTAGACTATGGAATTTTTTTTTATATATATCTATAGCTTGATTTATATTTCCTACTATTGAAATATCAATATCTTACATTGAAAATCAATACATCGAACCTCAACATTAATTTAGACCAACGTTCGATTTTGAACTTTTTTATATATAAACTATACCCAACATCCAAAGATTTTTTATTATATGATCGATATTGGACTTCCACTGATATTTCGTTATGATCGATGTTTTATGTTTCATAGACAAAAATGCGAAAACAACAGGGTTTTATAAAGACTAAAATGAAGGGTGTCGGGGGGAAACAAGGAATGTTCCAAAAATGTTTATTAAAAAAATCAATTGTTAATTCCTTCATTGCTTTATGTCCAAACGACTCAAGAAATATATAAATATTGTCTCCTGTTGTCATTTATGCGTTTTTCCCTTTATTTTTTGACAGACAAGTTGGCATTCCCGGTTCTCCCCCGACATCCTTCAAATGATCTTTTACGTTCATTAGTGCATATTTAACGTTTTTAGTACCTGAAATATATATATTAAAAATCGATAATGCCTTTGTAACTTTTCCCATATTTCTTAGATTAGCAACGAGAAGCAAAAAGAGAATAGGTCTACATTGAAAACTCCTTTTTGACATTGGGTTGAAACCGTTTCATGACTTTAATTATTTAAAAAGTTGTAAGAAATTATAGTAAGTTGAAGGAGGTGGATAATTCAGTACATCTCACCAGTCCGGGAATATTCCACTATTTGTCAGGAATATTTTTCGAGGAATATGGAATTTTCCAGGAATATGACAAGAAAATCCTGGCGCACACATGAAATATACCAAAGTCTGTCTCAATTTCCTTCATAGCTCCAAATTACGAGACCATCGTGCACCTTCATGTTCATGCGTATTTTCATTCCCTTGAGAATATATTAAATATAGCCTTCATATTTCTAAGCACATTCCCTGTGCTGTGAGGTTGTGTCAACAGGTAGATTCAGCACTTGAAACGAATATAATCTCAATATTAGGTCAGTGAAATTAAAATCGAAAGATAGATTTTTTTACAGGTATAAGTGCTTCTAGATGATGTAAATGAAATTGTGAATTGACACTGATATAGACAAGATAAAAACTGAAAGGCGTGCACCGAGAAAAATTCTTATAATAGCCTAAAATAAATCGATAATATAATTATGAACTGTCACTGGAGATATAAACGAAACTGGAAATGTAAAATAAAATAAGTGTTAACCATAACCTTTTAGATTCAAATCCGAGTTCGATGGAACTCGAAGATGCAAGTTTTATCACATACTCCTCCATTCCAACACAAAATTTATGCAGTTTTCATCGTAAATTCACAATTTGAATAAATACTTCCTTTTGCTTGGAAACATGCTCTGATAAAGGAGCACTTTGACCAACTCACGAGTAACGAACAGAGAACTTAATTACATTGGATAACTATATTGAGGATCTTGAAGAGAGATCAAACATTTATTTAATATATTTACATACTGTCACCGGAGAGGGAACCAATTTTATAAGTTGGTACCCCTGGAAAACAAACGAGATACCAACACGATTTTTGTGTCATCCAACTCGCCTCCTTACCCACACAATCTGCTAAGTGATGACCAGAGCTGAAACGGGTGATTTAAGTCAAGTTTTGGACCGGGTCTGTGTTTGGGACCCGGTCTAACCCGGCGACCCGATTTCGGTCCGGTGAAACGGAAGACAAAACAGAGTTTTATAATTATTTCCTTCATTTGAACAGTGTTTCTTTCAAGGGTGACCGGGACAGGAGGTGTTACTACCCAGAGCACGAAAAATACGACGCCTAAAATTCCAGTTCATTAAGTTCCCCGATCAGATCAGTCGGATCATTCCGGTCAAGTTTCCGATCGAGTCACCTATGTTTGGGTCAGGTCGTATCACCAAAAGTGACCCGGTCTCAGCTCTGATGATCGTGAGTCACTGGTTTAGACCAATGACTTGCCGAAATATCATTTAGACACTTGATAACCAGTGAGTGTGAGCACTAAATAGCTTTTTCAGGAGACTCGGTGGAGTCGCTGAGTCGAACCACCGAGTTGCTCGTCTGAATTAGTCCTAATTCAACTCTATGATATGTACGATTTGTTTAACTTCTGCTTACCTGACGCTGTGATATTGGCATTAGACGAGAGTAAACTATCCAAGTGACTATTTCAGAATACGGTGGAAGAGTGAGGGAACCATAATACGTGTAGTAGTGTCTTTCAAATGGAGAATGCAACCAGCCCAGAGGAAAGGGTTTAATCTCTTCTTTCGTTCCAGGTTCTCTAATAAACCAAAGAGCCTCTGTGATTGGATCCAAAGCAATATTATCTACGTAGCTGACCTGCAACAACAATACACACATATATTATCTGTGCCTTTTGATTGAACTAGCCCACATATGAATTTTGATTAATTCAAAGATGAATCAACTTTTCTTTGACAAGTGGGATAACTTAAGGTAAGCTTAGCAACTCGAACCACAAAGGTTTATTCAAGGTTGAATCCAACGGTCTAGTTTACAACGATGAAGGTTGAAATAACCTTAACAGGACAAAAATGACGTAATGTATTTCTAATTTTTGAAAAACGTTGTTCTGAATTATAATCGAACCGAGGACCACTGGCACACCAATGCGATGCTGTACGACGGAACCAGACACGCTAACTTGCTTTCCAAGCATTTTAAATACAAACTTAGTTCATCAGATCGCAAGAGGCTTCCTGCAGTAAAAGGGTTGGAGTTGGTGAAAGTTAACTCACGGCGAAGCAGTTCTGTTACGTGTGAATTGTTATTAACGTCCTAAACGAGGTGGTGAGCTTCTAAGGACGGGTCCTACAGTTTTTTTGGTAAAGCGTTCAATGGACCCCGGTGGGATTTGAACCGGTGACCACGCGCACAGAAAGCGAGCGCTCTAACCTCTCGGCCACCCCGAGGTCCAGTCATGTTACGTGATGGGACTTCAACTAAATTCAAATACATTTCACGTTTGATAAGATTCTTCGCATAACTGCTTCTTCCAACAAGCTTGTATAAGGTTAGTTACAGAAACTAACATCTTATATTGATAGTAGCATTGCCCAATCAAACAGTGCGCAATCGATAGAGGAGTGAAACAAAGTGAGAAATCCAAAGTTTTACGTGCCGACACCCAGATAACATAGGAGATACAGAAGAAAGAAGAATCTGGAATCATGTGAAGATAGAATTGCAAAAGATACATTGACACAGAAATAACGTCAAAATGATTAAAGTAATCAAAATGAAACTTGCACAACAGTATAGTAAGCAAACAGTGTACCCACAGACGTGCTCAGTTGGCCCACTGCGACATATGTAATGCAGTGTTGCCAACTGAGCACAAAATGAAGTTTTGTGAAATGGCACGGGACACAAATTATGACATCTATAAAATCGAATTATGATTAGAACCATACCTGTGAAGTCTTGATGTACAGTGTTGCCAACGTTTGAAGATAGACCTATATGAATGCCAAAAGTGTAGAATCTCGGATGTAGAAGAGTACATACAGTAGACAATTCGAACGAGTTGAAACCAAAATATGAGACCACTAACAAGACTATAATGACTGAAGTACAACAATAACAGACGAAGCACAGTGTTGCCAACGTAGAAAATCAGAATAGTATCAAACACAACACACAAGCTGAAATGATCCACGCCCTTGGATGGCCAAGTGGTCCACAGGCTCGCTGCTGGTGAACATGTTCGATTTCCGATTGGAGCGTTCTGCATATTTTGGTTTCAACTCGTTCGAATCGTGTACTGTATGTGCTCTTCTATATCCGAGATTTTACACTTTTGGCATTCATATAGGCCTATCTTCAAACGTTGGCAACACTGTACATCAAGACTTCACAGGTATGGTTCTAATCATAATTCGATTTTATAGATGTCATAATTTGTGTCCCGTGCCATTTCACAAAACTTCATTTTGTGCTCAGTTGGCAACATTTGATTACTTTAATCATTTTGAAGTTATTTCTTTGTCAATGTATCTTTTGCATTGCTATCTTCACATGATCCTACACAGTGTTCGATTTGTAGCGGGAGATGGTTGGGATTATCCCCCTCTCGGAAAAATTTTCTTTGGTACTTTTTACAGAAATATACTTCTAACCTGGGATATAGACGATCCCAAAATACCATATACTACATATCTCACTAATTCTTCCCCCTCTCTGGAAATTGCACAAATCGAATACTGATTCTATATCCTTCTTTCCTCTGTATCTCCTGTGTTTCTGGGTGTCGGCACGTAAAACTTTGGATTTCTCACTTTGTTTCACTCCTCTATCGATTGCGCACTGTTTGATTGGGCAATGCTACTATCAATATAAGATGTTCCCTTGTAAGCCAGTTATGTTGTTTCAACAAGCTTGTTTCTTGCTTTGTTTGTTAGGTTCAACAGAATATGAAGTTTGACAAACTCAAAGCAACTGGCTGACAACCTTGTTGCAAGATGACATGCTATCTGTTGTGGAGATATCCTCTAATGTAATAAAAATTTCTGAGCTCAGGACAGCTGTAGATTTCAGCACGTCTCTGTTCATTTCGTTCTCCCCAAATTATTTTTGGAAATCGCCACGCCTGCGCCATTTCTCTGATAGACACCATAGCCTGTAATTTAAGGCGTTATAAAGGCCAATGTAAAGCTTCACAATTATTCCCACTGTTTCTATATCAGTTCCCAATAACTTCTTTAATTCATTGAGCAGTAAAGCGCAATGTGCTTCTAACTTCCATCCATCGGAGGAAACTTTTATCCTTATCGAGGAAACTGGTAGATCACAAATCACAATCGCATTTGTATAAACTGTTACATGAACTTTCAAGTTTAATAAACATCATGGACAGCAGACTCCCGAAAAAAAAAAATGTTTAATTTTACTTATTGAAGAATTGACTGTTTAATTTGATGAAGATTTCACACTATTATGTTTCAGATTATTAGAGTTTCTCCAATGATGGTGGGAAGAAATCGCAATTTTCAAGAGGTGTCCTTGTTCTATGAAGATGATGCGGAAACTAATGACTCTTTATGATAAATTTCTCAATAAAAACTGTGAAAACTATGTAGAAAATTAATTTAAGGAATTGCGAATCTGATGAACATAGATTTTTTTCGAAATATATTATCGGGGGTTTTTAATAGGTAAAAGGTACTTATATACTAAGTATGCCTTGTATATAGGCCTATACAAGGTACAAGTTGTACACAGTAAAATAACATTTTTTAGGTAGATTTCGAGGAAAAATATACCTATTGAGATCGGTACGATATCTAAGTGTATATATATATATTAACACGCTAGCGGGCATAATTTTGAAGATATTTGAAGCAAATTTTTATATATTGTTTCTAGGCTTAATAGCTCGGTTAAGCTAGCAAAATCGGTCGCCATCTTGGATCCAAAATAGCCGCCGAACCCATTGTTCTATAGAATACACAGCCTAAACCGCTGGGGCTATTGAAATCAAATTTGACATAAAGGTAAATATCACTGTTTGATTACGAAAATGTAACCTAATGAATTCAAGAACGCCATCTTGGATCCAAAATGGCGGAAGCAAGATATCTATTGTCCATATTGTTTGAGCTAGAGATACGAAATTTGGCATAAAGGTGTATTGTCACTAGTAGTTCAAGAAAATATTACGAAATGTTGAAAAAGTCGCCATGTTGGATCAAAAATGGCCATCGACCCCATTAATGTATAGAATACACAGCCTAAACGATTGCAGCTAGAAATATCAAATTTGGTAACAAGGTACATTATCACTTGTATGTTACTAAAATATTACATGATGTATTCAAAGACGCCATCTTGGATCCGAAATGGCGGCTAAAAAAACATTTTCCAAACCGTTTCAACTAGAGATACGAAATTTGGCATAAAGGTGCATTATGACGAGTAGTTTAGGGAAATATTACAACATTTGGGAATAGTCGCCATCTTGGATCCAAAATGGCCGCCCAAAATCCCATTTTGCACATCGTTTGAGCTGGATAAATGAAATTTTACTTGAAGGTGTACCATCACAAATAGGTCACGACAATATGAGAAAAAAATTAAAAAATCGTCAACTTGGATCCAAATTGGCCGCCCCAAAAACCCAATTTCCAGATCATTGATGGTAGAGAAACGAAATTTTCTTTGAACGTGTATGACCAAGAGTAGGTTACAGTAAATGGGGCAAACCTCCCCTTTGGGGGCGCAGCCCCCCGTGGGAGGGTGCAGATGGACACCATGGTGGTGTAGTGCTGCAGAGAGATTTTGGTTAAGATAAAGGAGGCGCATCCTCTCAAAAGCACTGAAGTTGGGGGCGAACCCACTACGGGGGCTGGGGGCCGCGCTCCCAGCGAAACAAAGCGAGTATATATATATATATATATATATATATATATATATATATATATATATAATACACAGCCATATTCAATCCACAACTGGATGAGGCCTCTCCCGGAGGGAGGAGGTTGTCTACTGCTCCGACGCTGACCAGACGTGTTGGGAGAGGAGAGCCGAAGCTCTCAACTGTGATCGCTACCTCTTTATTCAGGTAGCTCCCCAATTGGCCTCACGACGCTGGGTGGACGCCGCACAGGCAACACCATCTGGAGTTCGGCGACGGTCACCCGTCCAAGCATTGACCAGACCCAGAGCTGCTTGACTTCGGTGATCTTACGGGAACCGGTAGACCAGCTCGGCTATTGCGTGGGGTATCGTTGAACAGCTGTTGATGAATAATCAAAAAAACAATAAATAGTTTCTCGATAGCGCTCATATATTAAGGCGAGATTTGAATTTTTGAAAATAAAAAAACTTCGAGGCCTACCGAAGGTTTTTTTTTTTTATATTAGAGCAAAGTGCTTAGTTTTATTTAAAACAAACATTGCTTTAAAATTTTGAGTGTTTTATTTTGGAAATTTACCTCAAACAAGAAAGAAACGATCGCCAATCCATCTGAAGGGTTGAGTTTAACGACCTCTTCCAAGCTGTTGTATTGTTTATTGAAATAAACCAATTGCATTTCCATCGGGTATCTGGAATGAATAACAATTACATTAGAATTAGAATTTTTACTTCTATATATATATAATTCACAGCCATTCAGGCCATTATCAGGATCAGACGTGTTGGGAGAGGAGAGCCGAAGCTCTCAAGGTCCCCAATTGCATCTTGATGCTGGCTGGGTACCGTTCCAGACCTTCTCGCTTTAGAAAAAAATCCCTTGGCAGAGCCGGGAATCGAACCCAGGACCCCATGATCAGCAGTCAGCGACGGTAACCACTAGACCACCAGGCAGTCATATATGTTTTCCATATGTATGTTGTAGCAGTAATTTGAATTTATGTTAAGGCCTTTACGCAACTTGGACTAAGGTCATGCTACCTGTAAGCTAATTCTATAACAAAATGGACATGTTAAAGATCATTGTTAAAGTAAAGTATCGGAACATGGAAATATTAACCACGATTTGATTTTTAGTTCAGATGTTCACGATTCGAGATTTAGCGTAGCGTAGATTTACGTAGCGTAGCGAAATATATGTTCAATATGTTATTGTGTCAATGATCAAGATGATGTAAAGTCTATTTGTTTGTCGTAGGGATTATTTTCAGTTGAAAAGAAAAAAAGGTTCAACGTGTCTTCAGACAGATACATACTACATGCTGTTCATGCTCTCTGGAGATTCCGATGTGTTTCTTGAACATAAAATATCATTAGATTGCCAATAGCATTGCCAATAGCATGATTGCGGTCGTCCAGTATGACACTTATATTGGTACGTGTCATATACCGAGACTTCTGATTAAGTTTATAGATACGATCAGTCCTTCACTTGGTAATGGTGTGTATCGTTGTTACAAGGAATAGGAGTACTCAGAAGTAGTGGCGGTTCTTTGGTTCCAACAATGTTAACTTCTACAAGTATTTAGATGATTTTCCATGGGTATGTTTTCTTGCAACCCTTATTCTAGATTTGTTCCGTTTTATATTAAGAGTCTTTAAATAGGATGTTACGAATAATGTAATTGAAATTTGTCAACAGCAACAAAGATGCTTTTAATTTCCTTTAGTACGATATTTCGACTGTCTGTACATAATAATAGACAAATGAATGTATGCAAAGGCACAGAGTTTTCTTATTAAGAAACAGTATAATGTAAATTGTATTTACGAACAAATCTTATAGTTGGGACAACGCGAATAGAAAATGATGTGCACTTGAATAATAACAACGTCGGGCACGGCCCATGCCACGCCTATATGAATTTTTATCCACTTTCAAAAAAGAACTTCAAATCAATGCCAATGTTGTTCATTCATGTTTGTCAGTTTGTGAATTCTGTGATAGTTTCTTTCTGTAACGAAAGTTTCTCTCTGACCATATGTACATCTGTGGTTTCATATCAAATACGTATGTCTACTAACAGCTTTCTATGAGAAGATGAGGTCTCTAATGACACAACAATTGCAACATGATTTAATGCTCTTTTTTAATGATACATTGTTTTGAAAATTTGCGCAGTTCAAATACTGTGATTCGAACTATCACAATAAAGCTATTTATAATGAAGCTGAGCTTAGTAAGATGCGTGGGAGATGCCATGGACCATTTAATACTTAATGATAAATAGGTCTTATACAGACATACTTTTTGGGTCTCTGTGAAGCGATATAGCATACTTAGAAGCAAACATACTAATGGGGCAGAAAAAATATAAGTTTCTTTCTTTTATCATGATTAGAAAGTCAAAGTATGGGCACATACAAACTTTGGCAGCTCGAGTGCGATTACTTTGGGAGATATCGATGATAGAAAAGTCAGGTTCTTGTTTCTGGAGAGTGATTAAAAAAAGATTGGAAATACCGTTATGGTGCTGACAGAAATGGAAACTAAATACACAGTAATGGGTACTAGGTGGAAGGTGCTGTCTATTGGAGGGTACGTTCTTCACGGCCGCCATCTTGAAGTCCGCCATATTGAATCTCGATTGATTTTCTTACATGGGAAGTAGGTCGTGTAACATCATTCTTGTCTAGAATTTTACGGGAAATACGTTCGTGAAGTATTTTTGTCGTAAGTGTATTATTGTGAGAGATAAGGTTGTGTGACATTACTATGGCCAATCTGAAAACTCTTGTTTCCGGTTTGAAACAACAAAGAAATTGAAACTCAAATCCATATGGACATGGCACCATAATTAGAAACAATTTAGGTTTCATTTCCTTTCTTATTTCGAAATGAAAGTTTTTTTTCTTCAGATTATTGCTTTCGTTATACGCATTTTCAGCATTTTTGACACTTGACGAAAATATATTAGCTAAAGTCGGGTTAGATTAATTTATTATACGCGATGCAGACACCAAATATAATGTTGTCCTTACTCATGCAGTACATAGTTCAGCATGTAACTAAAAGATGGCTCTATCTACTTTCAGCATTCATTAAGATATGCAAGCTTTTTCTTCCTTGGATGTTTTACTTACGATTTTTTGTTGAAAGTGTGTTCACTGCCACGTCCATCATCCGTTCCCCAATGGAAAACTATTCCGGAGAACAAGTATTCTCCTTTGTCTACAGGTCCCCCACAAAGGTATGGAATATCCTGTTCATTATCCCACACGCAATCCATTTCAACTGAAAAAAGAAAGAAGAAAATGGTCAAAAAATCATTAAAAAATACCTAGTCAAAATAATTCTCCTAAGATTATTGCAGAAATGCAGTCTCTCATTGTCTGCTAACGTGGACGTACACATGCCA
>JAGDQP010018218.1:0-37006 GCA_022664845.1 Lepisma saccharinum
ATGAGGTCATAGAGAAAGTAAACAAATTTAAATACTTGGGAGCATACGTAACAAGCAAAAATGAGGTCACGGAAGAAATAAAAAGTAGCTTAGTATCGGGGAACGTATGTTTCTACTCAGTCCCAAAACTTCTAACATCTCGATTAATATCAAGGAAATTGATATTAAAAATATACAGAACGGTTATTCTGCCGGTAATACTTTACGGTTGCGAAAGTTGGAGTACGACCCTAGCAGATGAACATAAATTGCGTGTATTTGAAAATAAGATTTTGAGAACGATATATGGGCCGAAACGGGACGAGATGACTGGAGAGTGGAGGAGACTGCATAATGAAGAACTCCACGGACTGTACGATTCACCAGATGTTGTAAAAATAATGAAATTGAGACGACTAAGGTGGGCAGGGCATGTAGCTCGGATGGGGGGAAAACGAAGATTATATTCTATCCTGGTTGGAAGGCCCGATGGAAAGAGGTCATTTGGAAGACCGAGACGTCGTTGGGAGGACAATATTGGAAGAGATCTTCGAGAAGTAGGTGTTCGTGATGAAAATTGGCTTGATACTGCCCAGGATAGAATCCAATGGCGAACGTTTGTTACTGCGGCGATGAACTTGCGAGTTCCATAAGCCATAGAGTTAGTTAGTTAGTTTTTTATCACACATACTATTTAAATATATGAGACTCAATGTTTTTGTGTCTTTCACTGCGACAACCCGATCTCTGCTAATTAAAAATTAACAGGTTATGGACCCAGTCTGAAAGTCCATGTACGAGATCGGAGCAGTCCAAGTTTGGAGGAAATCGTAAATTGGTGGTTGGAAGAAGAAGCAAGAAAAGAAGAGAATTTTACTTTTTAAGGAAGAGGAGGAAGGTGAAGTGTTCGTCCCAGGTTCCACAGCACCAGATAAGAAGATTCAGTTTGAGGAGAAGCTTCGAATTCTTCTAGTGAATCCGTGCCGGACTTTTCCTCTCGCGTGTGTAGAAACAGCAACATGGCCGAACTCAAGGTCAAAATTGATAAACTCAGTGAACCTGAAACATGGAACAAGTGGAAGTGGGAACTTAAAATGATGTTTACCCAATATAATTTAACGAAATATATAGACGGTACATGTCCCTGTCCTGAATTGAAAAGTGACAGTAGTGAAATTGAAAGACAAAGGTATGTAGAATGGTATCGGGAAAATGCTAAAGCTGCGTCGGCAATCGAGAGTGCATTAACACCACATGTGGCGAATTATATTTTAACACACACTAATGCAAAATACATATGGGACAAGTTAGTTAGTGTTTACGAACAATCACGTGTCCAAAGGTTAACTCTTCTAATGTCATAATTCTTTAACATAAGGCGGGAACCGCACGTTTCAATTGCCGCCTAAGCAGCAAATGTGGAAAAGTTATTTGATGATATGAACGCCGAGTTAGGCGCGCACGGTTCGCATGAAATTCCAGTTAAGTTGTTACACGGACAGCTGTTATCTACAGTGGGTTCTGAATTTCAAGAATTTATATACGTGTGGGAGGCAATGGACGAAAATAAAAGAACAACACAGTGTTTAGTGGAAAAACTTTGCACAATAGAAAAAGGCTTACAAAGTAATGATGCAAGCTCGGACTTAAATGCTTTTGCCGCCAGAACTCAAAACGGGACTAAAAACGCGCGAAAAGTGAAACCGGTATTGAATGCGAATTCGATAGAAAACCGTACTAAATCAAAAAAGGACTCCATATAGTGTTACAAATGTGGTATGTATGGGCATTATAAGTCTCAATGTTTAAGCAAAAAAATGTTAAATTCAAAAGTAATTCAAAGACCACTGATTCAATTCAAGCAGATAGTGTAAACAATAGTTCAGCATTCACAGCCTCATATGAGTGTGACAGTACAGATGAGTTTATTTGTGATTCGGGTGCTAGTTGGCATATGACGAAAAATAAACATTATTTTGTCACATACGAACCTTTTGAGAAGCTTATTGCAGTTACGATAGCTGACAATAAGAAAATATCCGCGTTGGGGTCCGGTCGGGTTAACCTCAAAGCGTATGTGAATGGAAAATGGACAGACGCACATATGAATAATGTATGGTATGTACCGGCATTGACAAGGAACTTGTTCTCAGTGCACAGTGCAGTAAAATAGAAAAATCAAGTCTGCATTAAACGTTATAGTGTCGTGATTCGGAAAGACAATCGTATCGTAGCAATGGGGAAGTGGAAATCCGAAGCTTACGTGATGAACTTTTGTGTCGTGAAGCCTTTGAATCCTATTGTAAATATAGCAACTTCAGAAACCAGCTTGCAATTATGGCATGAGAGACGGGCATCAAAATAAACGGCATGTAAAGCAGGTGTTGCAAAGCATGAATATACCAGTGAACTCGTGAGAGAAAGATGATTGTTGTGATGGTTGTGCGTTAGGTAAATCACACAGAAAACCATACAAGCCGAGAATGGACAGACCAAACGTTGTCGGTGAAGTAATAAACGTTGATGTAAATGGACCTATGACTCAATCTTCGTGCAACGCCGAAAGATATTTTGTGTGTTTTAAAGATGATTTTAGTAAATTCAGAAGAATTTTCTACATTAAACACACAAGTGAGGTCAGTGGATGTCTAAAGATAGTTCTCAATGAAGCAGAAAATGCTGGTCATAAAATTAAATACTTGCGTTGTGACGGTGAAACAGAATTCAATAACAGTGAAGTAAAAAACACGGCTCAAGAGAAAGGCATTTCTCTGGTTATATCAGCTCGTTATTCTCCAGAACAAAATGGGAGTTCAGAAAGGTAGAACCGAAGTATTGTTGAACTTGCTAGATCAATGTTAACGTGTAGCGGATTGAGTAAAAGGTTATGGCCGCAAGCCTGTGATACCGCTGTCTATTTATTAAATTACACGGGATCGACTCCTATCGCAGGGAAATCACCGAGTAAATTATGGAACAGTACTAAGTTACATAATCTTAAGCATCTAAAAGTTTTCGGAACAAAATGTTTTGTACACATACCTAACCAATTTAGAAAGAAATTCGACAATAAAATTGTTTTGGTTATATGGTTGGATATTTAAACAAGTACGATGGATATAAAGTGTACGTGCCTTCTTTACATAAAGTGGTAAAATCCCATGACGTGTTGTTTAAAGCAGAACAGTTGAGTGATATTCAACGCGTAGAGAAAAAAAAACAACACACGAACACAGAACTACAAATGCTGATTCCGAAGGGGAAAGAGAAACCAATTTCCAGTGCAAGTGACCTTGACGGTGAAGTTCCACGTGAAAGCAGCTGCGAAGGTCAGGCAAGTGCGTCAACAGACAATATTTCATCTCAGCGACCACAGATCGAAAATAAACAACCCAGCTGGATGACAAGTGGTGAGTTTTTTTATTGGTGTTGCGTACTCCGCCTTAACAAGCGCCGATGATCCTGTTACATCTGAACAACCAATTAATTCAGAAAATAAGTCTCAATGGATTTCTGCTATGAAAGAAGAAATAGAGGCATTAAATGAAAATAAAACGTGGGATTTAGTTGAATGTGCTAACATTGTGAAATTAATTAACAATCGGTGGGTTTATCGCACACAATTAAATGAAGATGGAACAGTAGAACGTTTTCGTGCAAGACTTGTTGCAAGAGGTCATATTCAAGAAAATGGGATAGATTTCAAAGAAACTTTTAGTCCTGTAGTGCGTTACGAAAGGATAAGAACTCTCATTGCAGTTGCAGCAAAAGAAAATTTGCATGTTTACAATTTTGATGTAAAGACCGCGTTCTTATATGGTGACATTGAAGAAGAAGTGTACATGTTTCAACCAAAAGGCTTTGGAGATGGTACCGACATAGTGTGCAAATTAAATCGTAGTTTGTATGGGTTAAAACAAGCTCCAAGATGCTGGAATAAGAAATTTTCCGATTTTCTTTAGAAACAAGGGTTATCCGTAAGGACATCTGACCTGTGAGTTATTTGTCACTTTGTTGATGATGGACTAATTGTGGGCTCAGATAAGGAAGAAATCGAAACATTTTTAAACGAACTGCGAAACAATTTTAAAATTACAGCCGGTATTCCCAAGTCTTACTTAGGAATACAAATCGAAAGGAGAGATGAGGGAATTTTCATTCACCAATCCGCATACATAATGACAATTCTCAAACGTTTCAAAATGGATGAAGCCAATTCCGTCGGTATACCTTGTGATCGTAATCAAGTCATTGATAGCAAACACTTGGAAAACCCAACTAAATACAGGGAGGTCTTAGGTTCGCTAATGTATCTGATGGTAACCTCGCGTCCTGACGTAGCCTTTGCAGTGTCAAAAGCTGCTTGAGCGATGCAACAGCCTAGTGAAGCGGATTGGAATGCATTAAAGAAGATTTTAAGATTCTTAAAAGGAACATCAAACTATTGTATCTTATACAAGAGAAGCAAGGAAGCAGATTCATCTTTGTGTGGATACAGTGACGCAGATTATGCTGGTGATGTGAAGACGAGAAGATCTACCAGTGGTGTATTAATTATGTTTTCTGGTGCAGCGATTTCATGGAAAAGCAAACTTCAATCAGCTGTGGCATTATCGACAACTGAAGCTGAATTTGTATCACCGTCGGAAACAGCGAAAGAAATTTTGTGGTTGTCAAGATTGTTGAGTGAATTAAGTGCAATCAGAAAATATGATATACCTGTGATTATGGTAGATAACATTAGTGCTATTAAGCTCGCGAAAAATCCTGAGTTTCACAAGAGAAGTAAACATATTGAAATCAAGCAGTGTTTTGTGCGTCAGTGTTGTGAAGAAATGAAATTTGCAAGTGCTATACGTTGAATCTGAGAAACAAATTGCTGATATATTAACAAAGCCTCTTGAACAATCTAGATTTACCATGCTCTGTCACAGTACGGGGGTTTGTGTGTAAAATTACATATAAGAGAGGAGGAGGTAGCATAAATTTTATTCTTTTGGAGGAAGTGTTGATGCGAAAAGAATAAATTGATCTTGTTGTTGGTGACATCTATTGTCAGATTTAATAAGTATATGAATGGTAGCATTACTGCTGATATATAATCTTGTCTCGCAGGGGATGATCGTCTTTTGTTCAGTTTTCAGTGTTCGAGGACAATATGGCTGAGATCAGTGAGAAGCGTATTTCGTGTTGCAGTTAATGTTTTTTTTGTGCACCAAAAGTATTCTTGTTTTAGTTCTTCTTATCACACATAACATTTAAATATATGGGACTCAAAGTTTTTGTGTCTTTCACTGCGACAACCCGATCTCTGCTTATTAAAAATTCAACAATATTGATAGTAATACGGTATATGCTCAAGCACTAGATGTATGTCCACTGCAGTTTATTCCGATGCAGTTATGTAAGCCTTTATGTTTTATGTAATCTTTTTGTTTTATATTTTATGTACTTTTTTCTTTTCTGTATACAGTTTATGTATGTAACTGTACTGACACGGGTTAGGTGGTAGAACAGCGTCAGCTGAATCTCGCCCACGCTAATAAAGAATGTTTGAATTGAATTCAATTCTAATTTAATAAAAAATGAGAAGTTACTGATTTGAAAAGACGATTAATGTGAAACCGGCATGTTTTTATTTTCCATTAAATGCGAACGCTGAAATTTCACTTAAAAAAATATTTGTGCATAGATAAAAACTTTTTTTTTTTAATTTTAGTACGCCATTTCTTACTGTGTAGCATTGACAATTGTATTTTTTACTTGGCGGGAAATATTGCATCTGATTGGGAAATTTTAGGGTTTCGGACGAGAAATTTGCTCTAAAGGAGGGGATAAAAGGGAAGTGGCCTATTTGTTGCAACGCTTCAACCTAAATGGAATGTGGAATGGAAAATGCGATTCCTACAGACAGTGAAGGGGAATTGTAGCGAGATAGGCGCTCAACACGTTTCGGAAGAATTACAACACCAGGATTAAACTGTGAACTTGGAATCTATGGATTTTCTGTACACCGAGGGCTAGAATATTATTACATATTTTTGAGTAATTGAAATAAAAACTAAATAGTTTAAGAAAATGGTGGTTGCGCATAAAGTCACCACTTCGAAGCAGACGCTAGTGACAAGCCTTCTGCAGGAGACTTACCAACTACAAATTGTCAAATACAGGACAAAAGTCCGATAAAATCCAGGCTTTCTGAACAAATACCAGACAATGAATTTAAAGCGATGAAGATTATTTCTACACACAATTACGTCCGTTATGTTTTTTATCTGGTGGCTGCGGAGGTTAAAGTCAACAATATTACTTGTTGATGTGCCAGTTCTTGTCAACTTCTTGCACTTTTCACAATTTCACGGACGGAGACAAAAATAGTCGAGTACGATAGTATTAACAGCCACAAACACTAGTGCTTAATAAATGTGAATATTTACCGCTCGTGGCCATAAAGCTTAACGTAAGTAACACAAGCAAAGCATATTTACGTGTCTTAATCACTTACTAATTTTGCTCTTAATAATTTTGTTGTTAAAATGCCTTAATTTTGAAAGAAACAAGAACATTCCAGTGTCAGTGATTTCAAAAGTTTAATAAACCTGACACATCCAGTAAAAACCGGACGGTTGGTAACTTTATTCTGGCAGTGGGGGATTTGATAGGTTTTTTTTTTTTTGCTGGGAGAAATAAAATTTTCTGATATTAGCCAATGAACATATGGATACGATTTAAGAGTAAATTGAACAATTGGTTAGTTCCACCAACTTTTTAATATTTACAAGTTTTTCGACCGTAAAATAGAAGCGTAATGTATTTAGTTTTTTTTATTATTATTATTTCATACTAATATTTATTTGTTATGTATAGACCGACAGCTACTTTTATCTTGTTATTGTTTTATAGACGTATTATTATTTATTTATACTGATTTAGTTAGAACCTGGTCGTGTGACTAATTTTCCGGAAAATGTTTCGTTAAGAACACAGCTGTATAATACAGCATTTGTAACCAACAATTGTATGAACGTTTATACATTATTAGCCAAGAACTCCACATATGTACTCATTTTTATGAAGTGAGAGTGTTGTGCAAAATGCTCGAGTCCTTTGGAAGTTTCCACAGCCTTTTTATGAAAGAGAAACCAGTGTTAAATGTAACGCCCAGAAAGTACAAATTAAGGTTAGTGTACAAGGGTATATATATATATATTATGTGTTGGAAATTTACCAGTGGTAAAGTATATAGCAGTTTTAATGTTCGAATGTTATTCAGAATGCAAACTCTTTATTCCACACTCAAAGGACTATAATATTAAAGTTTCTCTTGCAATGTTTCTTCTCTCCGGCATCAGCTGATCGATCTAGAATAAACACGATTGTTTTGAACCTTAATTTTATATCCTGCTTTTGTAATTTGAAATATTCTTTTATAATTATTTGCATGTGTTGTTTAAATGAGGTTTAGCCACATGCAAGTACTCATTTGTCAATTGCAAAATACAACAATAAAAAAGAAATGTAGGGAGGTTTACAAGGCGCGATTTAATATAAAATATCACCGCGTATGTTGCAGCGACCTCCCTCTCACAGATAAACTTAATAAACTATGGCAACGTGCGCAAGGAACATGGCTCCCAAACCCCAGAATAGTGTTTTAAAGTCCGGGGAAAGAGAACGGAAATTTTGAAAATAAATAAAAATCAGGATATTTTTTTATCCAATTGGCTGTTTTTCCACGATCCAAAAAACGCTGGTTTCATTGACGAAATCGTTTTTTTTTTTTCATTTCCAACATTAATTAATTATCGCACCTAGTGCATTTATTGTTTAGACTTAGTAAAATTAAATGTTCTTACGATAAAAAATGTACAAAAAACTCAATTTACATTAGGAATGCCATATATCTCATTAGCACAGTTGTACCTGTCGGGAAAGTTTTGTTTACTTTAGGCATCTTCGGCTCAGACCGAGAAAACTTACAAAATGCTTCAAAATTTTCTTAGAGGCAGTCCCATTTTTTTCTAATTATGGGTTTGAACATCAATTAACATTTTAACTAATTCATTGATCATAAAATGTTGTCAGAGACCCCGTAATATAAAAAAAAAGTTCTTTTCGAAAGCACCATTAAAAAGAAAAAGAAAATCGGCACACATTTTTTCCGTTTTTTTTTTTAAACACTACCCCCAGAAGGACTTCCACGGGCTCATTCTACGGACGCCAAGCTGCAGTAATTCTGAACGCCCATGGTGGTCCACAGGCGATCCAGCAATAAACAGTTCTGTTCCGTCTTTGCCACGTTCTGACGCATCCCTTAAAATGGCAGATTCAATAAGTTACTACCTCTACCTTACGGTACATATTCGTCAAGTTTGGGGCTGCCATATTTTCTTATTAATGTTGTTCCTTTTTAATAGCTTTCTGAGTGTCGAACTATTCTTTCAATTCAAGAGATATGTTTTCTTTTGTTTCAGAGACTCTTAGCATTAGATGTGGTGTACTTGATGTGTATTATTGCAGTAAATAAGAAATATGGATTTTGATGGCAGTACAAAATTTGACAGCTCTGCACTCTCGCAAGAGTTCAGAGAAGTGAAAGATGAGAAGATGGAAGTGTCGGATACTTTTGTTGAGGTAAGTGCTTAACTGAGTTAATTTGGTGGCCAGTGGTTTATAAGAACCATATTTACAGTTTTTAATGGAAACTATTGTCAGACTTCTCATGTTTCCGGGACAGTTTTGTTTTCAGTAGGTGAGAATTAACTGATGGATGCCCAATGCGCATTTGTACATTGTTTCTATTGTGCGTAAATTCCAGGATGGAGCAATTAAGTTTCCATAACACAGCCGAAAATAAGACGGAAAAAAAAGACTGACGTTAATTATTATAAATTGTTAAAATTCCAGTTTTTGGTACAAATAAACCTTTTGAATAATAAAATTTTTATTAGGGCTCGCTGAAACAATTTGTTTTTCTTGAATGCGTATTCAATCGATTCTGGTTTGGAGCCAAGATCATATATTGCATTGCTTTGTGATGGGACGTTTTAATGCAACCGAATACTGATGTTTCTTGCTCGATCCTAATAACATCGCTAATTGCAAACGTTTCAAATAAATATTTTACCATAAACTAAGAACAAACCTGTTTTATAAAAGATTATATACATTATAAACCCGTTCTAGATCTGAACAGTTACAGGGCGCAGTACAGCTAATATATGAAAGTACTAATAATTTATTTTGTAAGTTATTCTTTGGTAGCCCAAGAAAATAATTTTCTTATTCAAATACAATGATTTCTGAATATCTTTGTAGAAACCTTCTATAAAAAAAATAAGACTGTTACCTTAGATTTCAATGAATTGGATGTTGCAGAAACACGAATCGCTGTTTTGCAACTTATTTTATGCTACTGTGAATATTCTACCTGCTATTTTATGCTACAGTGAATATTATACCTGCTATTTTATGCTACAGCTAATATTATACCTGCTACTAAATATTAAAATATATCTAAAGTCATATATAATTGAAATGTGTTCGAAACAAATAATTTGGTGTATTATAATAAGGGAATATGCTTTGTGTATGCAACAATATTTTATTTGCAGTATTCTGTCATTCTATTCTTTGCCTGAGTATACAAGAAAAGAAAATAGTCGTATCGCTTTTGTATTGTAAAATAAATTACTATCACTTTATTATTAATGTGCAATGCAAGACCAACCGGATCTTTGCTATGTAGGCTTATTCAACCTATATTTACACCAAGTTCTTAAACCAGAATCCAGTGCAGAGGGGCGAAAAAGTGCATGAGTCTGACAATTTTTTCCTATGAATCAACAAAATCATTAAGAAGCTAAAAGTGCCGTGAAATACATGAAGACTCTCTAAACCATTAACTGATGGTGAAAACTGCAAAATATCTGCTCTAGTGAATATTCATGAAGAAAAAGGAAAGCAATCGATTTCGTCAATAAAACCGCGTTTCTTTGCCTGCTCTTTTTTTCGAAATTTTCTGTTTTTTTTTTTCAGTCTTTAAATCACTAACCAGAACAAATAAATAATGTCAATATCTACTTGACGTTGCTATCTTAGAAATGAGAAGAGTCCATCCTAAAAAGAATATTAATGTCGGAGCATTTCATAGTCTTGAAATTTACGGCTCAACTCTGCCCCCATGAAGCGACAAACTACCACTTGTAGTCCTGCAGTGAATCATGCGAAACACTCTCGCTTTAATACTCCATATTCCGTGGTGTACGTTGTGCAACTTACTATGATGCATTGTTCTTCCGCAGCCCCGAGATACGTCCATCGAGTGAGAAAAGTGTGAGCCTTGATTGGTAGTTTCATTAATCAAACTACTACTCGTCGAATGTCCATTTCGGATAGACGAGTGCAAATGTTTTTTTTACAGATGGTCTTCTTATATCAGATATATTTTGGATATTTTTTCATTGTTCTAATGGGGATGAATGCTCCTGAACTCTTGCCAAACGGATGCAATCGTGTGCACCATTTTAAATTATTTCACTGCAGTTGATTGAAGACTGTTTAAGTTAGCGGCTATCGTGCAATAGAAACAGTTAAGGTGGTACCCCACACATATATCGCCTACAGATTTGCAGATAGCGCTTGTCATTCATTCATCAGTAGTTCCTTTTTTTCAACTTTACACCCCACGTGGGACACACGATTATAGGACGAAGATGAAAGTGTTGAAAAACAACAGGAAACTGGTGGACAGAGGCATCTATATAAACGAAGATTTGTGCAAGTCCCGTCTAAAGCTTTCACAAGAAGCTAAAAAGAAATTCAGGGGCCGCAATTCATGTTCGGAAGATGGAAAGGTGGTTGTTAAGTTTAATGACAAAAACATTATGTCATATCAACTGCTGAACTGATAAATATCAAAGGAACACCTACAGGCCTTGACATGAATGGATATTGGACTTGTGTTATTCAATCAAGCATTATTATTTTTTTCATCCTTTAAGCATTTTTAATTCGTGTGTGTGTGTTTCTGCTTGTGAGTTTATATTGGTGCATTTTTGAGTATAGCAATATTAAAACGTAGTGTTGATTGTGAATTGTCACTTACTGTTTCATACACGGATATACATGTTACTTTTTTTAACAACATGCTCGTATAGTCCTATTGATTACTACATTCTTTAAATGTATCAGTTGTGATTCTGTTAGTGTGTTTGTGTACTTATATATATGTGGTTTGATAATATTTGGTGAACAAACTACAATATCTTGTAGAAGAAGTAAGATCAGGATTACAAATGAGTGCAATTGTCTGGAAGAAAAAGTCGTAGGTAAGTGGAAGAAAGAGCATCCTTGTAACTTTTTGTTTGTCACTATTACAAGAAGTAGTTTAGTTGTTATAATGATGATTATTTACCGTAAAACGCAGACAGGCCGATCCACAACACCTGAACATACAATCTCGAAGTATAACTAAACGTTTCACCATATAAATCATGTCGCTGCAACCTTCAAATTTTACAAAACCTCATGCCGATGCTCGCCCAATGCTAAAAAAAATGGACAAAATTAGCTTGCTTCTTTACAAGCAACAATACGGGTAGAATATTCCATAACCTCAGCTGCACTCGTAGCTGGCTACAATGTAGTCCGTGAGGACCGACAACTTAACCCAGGCGGCGGTATTGCCATATATTATGGGAATCATTTAGATATTAAAATATATAACCCTTATACAACCCGGCGCTAGCACTGGGTGAGAATCATATTGAGTACCTGAATATTAATTATTGCTAAAATTAACGCCACGCGAGTATGAATAATTGGAGCGTACAGAACTCCTAGTACACCGTACTACAAACTGTCAGTTCTAGAAGATCTGATAATGAGTATGTATTCACAGATTGATAATTTGTTCGTGCTTGGTGGCCTTAATTGTAATCAAATGTCTCCAGAGGACCCGGAAGCCATATATTTAAAGAATATTTTAGATACATACCAGCTTGTTCAACTTGTCAACAAACCCACCCGTAAAACTAAATCAGGGGAATCACTGCTTGATTTGATAACAGATAACGTAAACAATGTTCTTACGCCCGAAGTATACGAACCAATAGAAAACTGATCACTGTTTAACTACGGTAACATACAGCAGTTACTCTCGTTTTGACGAGGGTGAATTTTGTCACAGTGCCAGATCATTTGACTTTAATGCACTCAAATCATATGAATCGATGAAAAAGTTGATTGTTTACAGAAGTCCCGTATAGACATATTTTATAAACATGCGCCGATTTCCACTGCTAAAATAACAGCCTGCAAACTGGCTTACATTTCAAGCAATACACGGTTGTTAATTAAATTAAGAGATAATGCGCACCGTAAATATAAACGAACAAAACTGCAAATACATTGGGATTAGTATGAACAGCTCCGTAACTTCACAACAGCCGTTATAAGACAGGATAAGGTAGCTTATTTCTCCCATCATATTGATAACAGAAGTAGACCAAAGGCTATGTGGAATGCGGTTTCTAAAAGTAGCAAATGCTTTTTTTAAACAACTTTGTATTTTTCAAACAGATATGCAGTTCAGTTGGTGGAAAGACCGAGAATACTGTAGATCCATTATCATGCGAAGAAATAATTCTGTCGGCAAAAAAGTCTTTAGTCGATGCTAGTAAGTTTGAAGTTAAAAGCGAATTGTCAGAAGAAAGCAGCGAGATAAAACAGGAGCATGAATCTGAAAGTGCATTCGTATATTGTGACGAGCATTTGGAGAATTCAGAATCGTCTATCCATGTAAGTAGTTGCAAATTCTGTTATTAATTCTGTTCATTCTTGATATAGCCTACATAAAGTTTATTTTCAACTTGTAGGAAGTTTTTGTATTGTACGTTAGTTAATTAAATATTAGCACTTTACACCCCGTTTGAAAAATTTCGAGCAATATAACTAATATTAAAAATACTTTTGTTTCGTAAGAGCTTATGCTCTATATACATCTGAGACCAACATGTCAATCAATGACCCATTACTACTGAGTTCATATTCGAAAATCAATTTTTATTTGTTTAATAGAATTTTACCAGTGGCATTGAAACCTGGAAGATTCTATATTTCGTAAACCATTTATTAGTTATTCCAAGGAAATGTAGATTCAGTTTTTCAAGTCTCTAACATTCAAGTCTCTAACCCTTCAAGTCTCTAACATTCCTGGAATAGAAACAGATATTCAAACTACTTTACATGAATTTCAGGGCATAGTTTTATGTTTAACTTTTGTTTCAGGAGTTGTGAACTTGGTTTTACCAAAGTTAGTAAGCTCTGATCATTATTATTCTTACTGCGAACCATAGATTTCGCGTAACATTAGTTAGATGTTTAATTTTGAGCGTTTCTTTAATTTATTATCTGAATGGAGTTAAAAGAACAGTAATAATATAAGAGGTGGATCTTCAGTTATTCTGTGTCAGGGATTCGTTTCATTAAACAATGTTCTTATATTTAAAGACTAATTGTATTTATAAATTTGTCCTTTAATCCACTTTATTATTTTTCGATAAAATATTTGTTTGGTTTTATCAAAATCTCAATTAGGTAATTCCATCACATACGACACTTCGAAACAACTGTTCAAACGCTGTTTCTTCAGCAAATATACCTTCTTCCACGTGCAGAGTATGCAATAATGCATATACTAATTTTCAACCGTAGAGTTATCAATCATATTTCTATGTTTGTCATAAATTGTGTTTCCACAAATGAACAATAACTAAAAGTCATTTTTCTTCAACTGTCTGTCTTTTAAGTGATTTCAATATTTTTTGCTATACAAACAGACACACACACACGCGCATACGTATATGTAACTGATGAAAGCACATCAGGAGGTTACTTGCATAAATCATGTATAAAAAATCGAGAATGAACAAATCGTTTCTACGCTATTGGCTCCCTACAGCTTGGAAAAAAAGCTGTGGAGCTGGGTATTTTCAGTACTATTAAAATAACTGATGCTTCATATTATTATAAATGAAAAACCGTCAAACACTTGACACCCGTTCTATCCGAAATTGGTTAGCAGTTCAATTCAAAATTAAGGGAAACCCAATGGTAACAAAATGGATTCACTAAACTATAAGTGGAATTCTCAGGTATTCCCTAAAAGTAAACCATGTGGAAATAGGCCTAAATAGGAATACTTCACTAGCAAGTAACGGCCATTCGTTTGTCCCTGTTCGATATATCAGACTATTTACTTTGTAATAAGAATTGAAGCTTTCCTGGCGGCGAATATTATACAGATGTTCTCGGGATATCAGCAAGGTGAAGTCCGACGATAGAGCCGACGTTTCAAGAACAGACATTGTTCTCATCTTCAGGGCAAGTATACTGAGACCAGTTCATGTGTACTATATATAGTAACGGTAGGGGGCGGAGCTTAAGAATCTGTGTCTCTGATTGGTTGGCCTATAGCTGAGTTGCTTTTACTCAGCGAGCACTTCCCGCCGGTGATTGTAGATTTATTCAAGATAACATTAACTTCCACATATTTCCTCTTCGACGGACAGTACTATGAACAAACAGACGGCGTCGCCATGGGATCACCTCTCTCACCAGCAGTGGCAAATTTTTCATGGAGAATTTCGAGCAGAAAGCACTAGAATCAGCACCATTAAAACCAGCATGTTTTTACAGATATGTCGATGATACATTTGTCATTTGGCCACATGGTAGAAATGCGCTACAGTCGTTCCTTGAATTTCTCAACAATCAACACAGCAACATTAAGTTCACCATGGAAACAGAAACGGAGGGCTGCATACCATTTCTGGACATCCTCATTCGTCGCAAACCTGATGGAAGTCTGGGCCACAGTGTTTATAGGAAGCCTACCCATACCGACCTTTACCTTAATGGAAACAGTTTTCACCATAAATCGCAGCGCAATACAGTCATCAGCACACTTGCACTTAGAGCAAAATCCATCTCAGACCAAGAAAGCCTCCCTAGTGAACTGGCACATCTCAAGAAGACCTTACTGCAGAATGGATACAAGAAAGATGACATTCGTTTGGCCCTAAAAAGGACCTTTTCCAGCAAGAAGAAGACCACCCCAGAAACTGAAGATCCAGTCAATATTGCAGTCCTGCCCTACACTGGTAAACTTTCTGGAAAGGTTGCAAGAATCCTGAGGAGACACAACATCAAAACCATTCATAGACCGCCGTCAAAAATCAGAAACCTACTTCGTCCAGTTAAGGACGACTTGGGTCTTAAGACACCAGGAGTATACTGCATTCCTTGTGAATGCGGAAAAACATACATAGGACAAACAGGACGGACAGTAGAACATCGATGCAAGGAGCATGAAAGATACATAAAGCTATTTTATCCGGAGAAATCAGGCCTGGCAGAACACAGCATAACAGAAAAACATAGAATTTTATTTTCTGACACTAAAATTATCTCAAAGAGCTCCAATTACTGGGATAGGATAATAAAAGAATCTCTTGCCATACTACAAGAACGTAATAATGTCAACAGAGATACAGGATTTCAACTTAGTCGGACTTGGACACCAGTCATAAAGAAAACATACATGAAAACGACCAATCAGCGTCAAGCTATAGGCCAACCAATCAGAGACACAGATTCTTAAGCTCCGCCCCCTACCGTTACTATATATAGTACACATGAACTGGTCTCAGTATACTTGCCCTGAAGATGAGAACAATGTCTGTTCTTGAAACGTCGGCTCTATCGTCGGACTTCACCTGGCTGATATCCCGAGAACATCTGTATAATATTTACTTTGTGTAACCATTTTATAGGATGTATTGCTGCGTAATATACATTAAATAGAATACTTTAATTTCAACGAACGTTTGTTTTCTTAGTAAAATCCATCGGCAACTTCCGATCTGCTGGCAGTTATTTCTTCTTTCAACTTAAATCATACGGACTGTTATGACGCTCGTGTTTGTGCCTATGCTTTTATGTTTGTACCTGCGTGTTTGCGTATGTGTTTGAGAGAGACTGAAAGAGAGAAAGGTAAACTGGTAAGTTAGACTGTGTAAATATATATTGTCAGTTCATTAAGCTAATTCTACCAAAGTGTACGTAGAAAGGTGCCTGACAGAATAATAATGACAGAATAACAGTAGATATTATAATATATAAATATATATATAAATATATATATATAATAAATTATTATACGGTGTGACGAAACTCAGAATTTTTAGACAGTGTACTTATTTGTACCACCCTGATTTAAAACTTGCAATTTGAGCGCTAGAATGTCATATGGTTTTAACTGATGGGGTTTCTAAAGTCACAATTTATTTTACTTTAAATGTTTCAGTCATGCAGCTCAATTAGTGGGGAAAACGAGAATAGTATAGATCCATTAGGCAGCGACGAATCAACTTTAAAGGCTGAGGAATCTCTCGTCGATGCCACTCAACGTGAAAGAAAAAGCGAGTGCTCAGAGGATAACATAGAGTTAAAACAGCAGCAGGAATCAGAAGGAGGATTAGCATATTCTGCCGGAACTTTCGAAAACAACAGATCTGCTGTCCAAGTAAGTAATTTGGAATGATATCTTTAAATCCACTCATGCTTCGTATCAATGCAGTTCACTTTCTGTTTCTATCAGGTTTAGGGATAGTACAGAATTTGTAACAAAAAAACAATGTGTATATTATTTCTAAATTTCATTAATTATGTACGTCATAAGTTGTTTGAGACATTTGAAGGAATGTAGCTTCTATATTACAATTACATATGTTTTTAGGCCTTTTAGACTGAGGCAAAAAATAAGATATACCTTTAACATAAGCATCATATATATGACCAATTATAAATATTTGATTCAGTTCTTGTAGTGGTATGTATGAAAGTAGACGTGTTATAACTTTTATCCTGAACAAATGTACAAATATTTTTTTTGTTTAAATTTTCTAATTAAGATTGTGGAATGGCAATATATATTGAACTTGGCTTTCCGAAGTCACCCCCTGCTATATTTCATGATTCAGTATGTGAACGGTTATGAAATTATGTGGTGTACAGATTAAGCGAAGTACCTAAGAGTATATCCGCGACTCAGAATAATAAAACACAGCACTACCCATAAAGTCCTGGAATGTCCCTCCGTGGACGGTAACGTTGGCAGCACAGAAATACATTAGGACCGAGGGACGGGATGGAATTTACTAAACGAAATTCACGCATAAACAACATCCCTGCCGGACCCTATCTTTTCCTCTGAATGGAAGAACTTGGAATGCAATTCAATGTTCTTATCCAAAGAAACGTGTTCTATAAATTTGCGTCAAGATTTTTCTAGATTTTACTCAAAGATAAATATGTTTTAATGCACCGACCCACACTTACTCAAATATATCCTTGCGAAGCGTGAAATAAGTTTTCCACAGGTATACGATTAAAAAGCTGCTTATTAGTGCCTACCAATGCTATATTTTCTCTGATAAACAGCAAGGGAGGGGTAATCGCTTCTCATCTCTGATCATGGTAATTAGCCTTATACCAAAGAAATCAGGCAAGAGGTGTGTAATTGATTATCTTGGAACCATATAATTCAAGATATGTATTCAAAGTTACGCTGACTTAGAAAAACTCCCGAAATATTCGTATAATATTCGCCCAATCTGGCCCTGCTGAGCGCTGCGATAAGGCGTGGAAGTGAGTCTGCAAGTACCTGGTACACTTCCGGAGACAGTTCGCATCACACAGTCAGCAAAGCAACAACTAATTACGGCCTTTTCGTGGTAGGGGATCCAAGGCTCAGAGTATCAGTTCAACGGCATCCCAGATATTCTCGATTGGGTTCATATTCGGTTTCCGGAGTGGCCATCTCAGTCGTTCGACCTTTCCTCCATGTTCTTCAAACCATTTTCAGGCCACAGTGGATTGATGTGGAGGCACATTGTTTTCTTGAAAGACCGCAAGTTTGTCAGGGTGTTGAAAGGCCAAAACGGGTGGATGTGGTCTCCGAGCAGCTGGCAATACCTAGGTATTCAACGGGTCTCCCAGAAGAACCAGGGGGACAATTCCATGCCAGGAAAAGCGCTCCAGAGCTTGACTAACTCCACCGCCCTGAACCACTCCCTCTTGTCATTCAGGAGCTATCACTTCATGAGGTCTGCTCCACACGTGATGCCTCCCATCGTCATGGCACAGTTGGTACTGTGACAAGTCGCATCATGTACCGTTACGTCACTGTTCCAGTATCTGTGTGAAGTGATTGGTGACAAATGCTAGCCGGAGACTTTTGATGACACGTGGTTAGCAGTGGCACGCTTGTCGTGCGAGGGCTCTCGTGTTCCGGCAGATTGTCAGAGTACTTGGAGACATTTTCTCATTTCGAAGTACTAGGAGACATTTTCAACGCGGCAAGTGTTGAATTAGGCCATGATTTCATACACTGTCGCCCTCTTGTTTCTGTTCACCGTTCGTCCCAGGTGTTGACGATTTCAGTCACTGAGGGCAGCTCGATATCCGATATGGTGTCTGTTGTAGAGTGTGACATGTTCGTTCAATAATTCTCGGTACACCGTGGAAACTTTTAAACATATGACGCCGAATTCCTGCACCACCGCCGAAATCAACCTTTCCATGCGTCGGGCACCCACCACCATGCTCTGTTCGAATACCATTAACTCACTACGACATTGCATTTCGCGTGAACCACTTCCATAGCCACTTCCCACAAGGTCTCAGGCGCAACTCCTGAAGGGGGCGTGGAACACACGTGGTGTCCGTCAGCTACTCAGAGTCCTGATATCCCATGCGTTTTACAAAGTCCCATATGTTTCAGAGGCGCAACCAGAAAGTTGCACGGGGTTCGCGCCCCCTCAATGGGCATTTTTTCTGGTATTTTTAGTAATCTATGCAAGAAAATGTTTCGATTTGTTTCTGGAATTACATAATTTATATACCAATGATGAATCCAGAGACACTTGATTAATATTCAACAATCTAATTACATTTTTTAACCAACCTAATGCATCTACGCATATTAATTTTAGAAAATTGTGTCAACGTGAATGATAAAAATGAGCAAAATGATGTCAAATATTATAAATTTATAGTAAATATCCACGTAGCGGGAACAATTACTAGTCTATTCCATTTATGTTCCTTGCTCATCGAAATCCTTTAACTGCCACTGTTCTCTTTCTTATAAGAACGGTTTATAAAATATTATTCTAATTTGCATTACATGATTGTATAATATTTCTCACTAAAACATACAATTTGAAATTATTTACAACTGTATTATTACACATAATATGTTTACTTCAGGATATTCAGTACATATCTTTTTTTTGTTTTTGCTGCTAACCCACGGGTTAGCTCCTTCTGAGGGTTACGCCCTCATTTAGGGATGAGTTTTCAATTTTATAATTTAATTTGTATTCCCTGGTCTATGTGTTTTCTCTACTTACATTATTATTTTTTTGTTTTTGTTTTGGGGGGTAGTGTTCGTTGCCTATAGGCAAATTTAATCTTTGAAAATGTTAAGTATTTTAGCTGTTTTTTTTCTTGTTTGATTATTGGCTCTTCGAGGGTGCAATAAACTGTGGGCAGTCAGGTGTTGATACTGCGTTGGCCATTTCGAAGTCCTCGTGTTGATCAGTTATGGAGTATTGGTATATGGTACTCAATAGTGAAAGTGGTGTTTGGATTAATATCTCTCGTGAGTTGAAGCTCAGATCAGTCTCTATGGTATCCACGAGTAGTGGATGGTCGTTTTGGTATCTTGTACTTATGTATTTTAATGTGGCTTAGGATGTTTTCGAACGGTACTTGGTCATAGAGCTCTCTAGTTGGGCTACGGAGTTTGACACGGAAGGCAATTCGGAAAGCGTGTCGCTCCAAGACTTTCAATTTTTCATAGTAAGAGGCTGCAGCTGAGATCCATGCTGTAAAACCGTACGTTAAGACTGGTCGTAAGAAGACTTTGTAAGTGGTGAGTATTGTTTCTGGACGCAGTCCCCATGTTGTGCCCGTTAGTCTTCTGAGTAACTTCAGCCTGGTATATGCTTTTTCTGTGACTTTGTTTAGGTATGGTTTCCATGTTAGTTTGTGGTTAAAAATTACGCCAAGGTATGTGACTTGTTTTGCTGGTTTTATTGTTGTATGGTCGACTGTAATGGCTAGTTTATTTGGATTTCTATGAACTTTGGATCGTCTGTTATGTGGTATGAAGTCTATTGCTTGGGTTTTGTTTGAATTTATTTTGAGTCGCCATTTGTTGCACCAAATAACGAAGCTATGGATAGCGGCGTTTAGGATGTTGTTTATACTGTGCACAGTTTTGGCAGTAGCTTGGAAAGCAGTATCGTCTGAGTATTGAAACAGATTAGCATTGTTCGGTAGGCTTGGTAAGTCTGCAACATATAGTAGGTATAGTGGGGGTGAAAGTACTGAACCCTGCGGGACACCAGTGAAGATGAAGTATGGATGGGAACTGGTGTTGTTTATATTAACATATGATATACGGTTGGAGAGGAACTGGTACGTGAATCGAATATATACCCGAAGAAGTTTAAGTTTAATAAGTTTACAGATCAGTCCTTGGTGCCACTCCTTGTCGAATGCCTTCTCCAGGTCAAATAAGACTAGGCATGATGGATTTAGTGAGTTGTAATTTTGGACTGTTAGGTTTGTGAGCCTTAGTAATTGGTCGTTTATGCTGAAATTTGGTCGGAAGCCAGTTTGGTGTAATCTATAGACCAGTATTCGTTCCAGGATTTTGCTGAAAGTTGTTGTTAACTGTATTGGTCGGTATGAGAAAACGGAATTTGTTGCTTTGTTCGGTTTTGGGAACATTATTGTTTTTGATATTTTCCAGTCCTGTGGTATGAAGCCGGTGCGCAGAATGAATGTATATATTATTGCCAGTAGTTGCATGAATGATGCGGGAGCTTCTTTGATGTGGCGGTAGCTTATATTGTCAGTGCCTGGTGCGGAGTTTCTTTTATTTGCCAAAGATCGGTGGATGTCTTCTACGGTAATCGCTTCTGTGAGAGGGTTTGTTTCTTGCATAGTATGGCTGATATTAGGTTGAAGTTCTGGTGACTCTGGATTTAGCCTGTCTACTGGATGGTGGTATGGACTTTGCTGTGGAGGTGGTGTGAAGACATCTTGTAGATATTCGGCAAATGCATCGGCTTTTTCTTGGTCTGCTGTTAACGGTCTGTTGTTCTGAAGTAATGCGTGTGGTGTGGAGGTACGTTGTTCAGTTAGCATCTTAAATCTTTTCCAGTATTTTGTCGGGTGACTCGTTTCTCCTAATGAGTTGCATGCTTTAATCCAGCTTCTTTTTTTGTACGCTTTGAGGTAGTTTGTAGTCATCCGTTGTATCTGTTTAGGGTGTCGTAGTACTTCTAAGTTTCCAGTACGTATGTATTCTTTGTATAGTTGTGTTGATCGTTTTAACATTGGTGGGTACTGTGGTGGTAGTTTTGGTTTTGATATTGCGCTTGTCTGGGTCGTGATGTGTGCTTTACCTGAATCTTGGAGGGTAGTTGTCATTTGATCCACTATCTTATAAAGGTCGGTTTCTGTTTCAGGTGCATTTAGGTTCCCTGTTTCTAGTTCTACTGCTGTGCGGTACGCAGTCCAGTTAGCCTTATCATATCGAAGTACAGTGCGTCTGTATGGTGCGTGGTTCCTGTTGTCTTGATTTTGCAGCGTAGTGTGAGTTTTATTGGGTCGTGGTCGCTTCCAATAGTGTCTAAGTCTTCTACTAGACAGAGATTTGAGAGGTTGGATAATGTGATTACTATATCCGGTGTGGTGTTACTGATGGGTCTTGTGTGGCGAGGTAGCTTATGTATTTCGCCAGTAGTGTTTGTTAGTTATGAAGTTGTTGAATCTGGTTTTCTGTTGGACTGTTCTGCTGTGAAAGTTTATGTCAGCCATGATGATATAGTTTCTGAAGTTGTTGGATATGTACTCGAAGAATGCATATGGTATTGGGTGCCTGGGTCTGATATATAGATATATTGTTGCTACTGTGATGTATAGTGATTTAAAATACGATGTTACTATTAGATGCTCCGGTAGATTTGCTATGTTATGTTGGTGTCTTCGGTATGCTATTGTCGGCTGGAATCCCAATAGTACTCCACCGCTTTTGTGTGGTAGTTTTATTGTCGTGTCTTAATATTTGTTGTTTTCCAATTTTACAGTGTATCTTGGCTGTTAGGTTAGTTTCGTTTAGCATAAATGTGTTTATTTGTTCATCCTGTAGCAGTTGTTCAAGTAGGATTTTCTTCTGTGTTACTGGTCTGATGTTTAGAAATAAAAAAGCTAATGCCATCATGTAAAAAATTGTATGATTTTGCTTGTTCCTCATGGATCTATGTGGGGCTTGCCAGTTGCGTTGCATGAAATTGTACATATTGACCTGTATACCTAGCATTTAAATTGACTTGTAGGGTAGCTCTTGCTGCATATTGCACCTGTTGCAGAATGTGTGGTCTTAGAAACGGGTGAATGTTTCGTAGGGCCATTGTTACAAAGGCTAGCATGTGTTCGATTGTTACTGGGTTGTAAACTGATGTTGGTTCTGTAGATGTGGAGGTAGCCTGGTCTAGTTTCTCGTGTGTTCGGACTGGCACGACGAGGTGAGGTTTTTCTTCTTGCACTGGTGGTTTTGCCTTCCATTTATAGCTGTATGTAGGGTGGGCCTCGTTACATTGTGCGCATTTTGTTGTTTGTGCCAGATTTGTGCATTGCCGGGTGTTGTGTGGCCCACTGCAGAATCCACATTTAGGCTGTTGTGTACATTTGGCAGTTGTATGTTGATTATAGGTCTGACATTTTTCGCATCTGATTGGTTGTGGTTGTGGTGTTTGCGACGGTTCGACTCTATGCTTCCTACCGTATATTTGTGCACCGTTCATCAGGAGGTCGTCGATGGTTTCTTGCGACATTGAGAGGACCCGTACCATGAAGGTTGGGCCTTCTCTGCACATAATCCTGATGCATTTTATCACCGAAAAGCCTTCTTCCTCTAGTTCAGCCTGAATCTCATTGTCAGTATAATCAGGCGGGATCCCTCTAATTACGACAGATAGTACAGGCGGTGATCGTGGTTGTGGCATTTGTTTCGGACCTCGTTGATCAAGTTGTTTTATTACTGCATTCTTACCAAAGATTTCGAAAGAGTGTTTGTCTCTAATAGTCTTCAAAAAATTAGGATCCGTTGACTTCAGTATGTATCCGTTTGTGGTAGGAACTATCTGAGTTATTGATGTTCGAGGAATGTACTTTGTCAGTTGTAAGAAAATCTGTTTATTGTTTTGATATTTGGCGTCATAGTTGGACAGTATGAAATTGAAGGTCTGTTGTTTATTGTATACGTTTTGGTTTCCACTATCGAGCTCCATGTGAATATTTGTACTATCAGTTGAAGATTCACTTAGATTATGTTCTCGTTTGGACTGTACAGGAGACCTTGATCGCGATCGATGAGATTTCGGTTCGATCTTTCGTTTTTCTGCTCCGGGTAACTGGTGAGGGCCAAGTACGACCTGTGGTAAACCGATGTGGCCTGTGGGTATGTTGCTAGCCTTTTAACCTTCCATTTTTCGTGAGCCAGGTGTCGTCATTGTGCAGATCAGTCCGAATGCTTAATTGGATATAAGTTGAGCAATATATAGTGTAGTAAATATTAAAATGATGTAAATTTTATATGTAACCAAACTCGAAGTCCAATGAATAGCAACAGTCAGAATATATGATCTAGAATCGAAGTCCAGAGCTATAGCGAGGTCAGAAAATAGAATATTATATCAATCCAAATCGTTAACCAGAATCACAGTCCTTTATCCCACATAGCAAAATGACGTCCCAGGGATATCTGACGGATCTCCTGGCAGGATATCGGGACGTCCGTAGGACGTCCTGTTTAAGTCCCGTTTACATCCATGGGACGTATAGTTATAATTAATCCTTCGTATAAGTATACGAAGGCATATCCTTCGTATAGTTATAATTAATTAAATAATAATAATAGTAAGGTCGATTTAATTTATAGAAATTCCAGGTAGGTAATCCCGCACGGCTTTCCGGGGGGCATCCAGGGGACCTCCAGACGGGATGAACTGTTTGTATTGCCCACAGAGTTATCCCACGGACGTCCTTAGGACATTGCTATGGGAGCAGGACCATTCTGACGGTAATGGGATCTAAATGGGACGTCCCAGGGACGTACTCTGCTATGTGGGATAATAGCTTCGGTCAGAATACTTATACCAGTAACTTATAAATTATATAAGCAATAAATCAAACTCGTAAACCAGATTAATAGCCTTAAATAGTAATAGTAGTACCTTAAATAACTACGGAGTCGGTGTATCTTTTAATTGCTCTGCAGCAATAACGTTTTTTGACTGGTGTCTCGCCTGTAATGTATATATCTTTTTTTTCGCGAAAGACCTAAGTCTTTTTTTTGTTAGTCACCGGAGTGACTAACACCCACTAGAGGGTTACGCCCTCTCTATAGGGAAGGGATGTATAGGAGAGGAGGATGAGTAGGATTGGGGGTGGTCTAAGGGAGGTTACGAAATGTATTTATCCTTTATTTTATTCATATCTTAAATAAATGCTTGTCATTATAAGCATTACGCTTATAATCATGTTTGGTTCAGGATCCATGATGATTATTATGGCTAATAAGTAATGGCGGTGAAGTGCAATTGTACGTCACAAACATTAAAACGGACAGACGAGGGTGAATCCTCTTTACCCAGGGGCGACTCTGGGTGTGATGGGAGACAGATGAGCCCTTGTCGAACACTGATGGGAGACTTTGCTGTGATGGTGGTGATAGGTGATAGAAAATGTAATGATAATGATGATAATGATAGGGAGTATCATTGTCTCATACTGCAGTTTCTAGTGGGTGTGTATGTACATAGATGTAAGGACCGGAATAGGTAGGTTGGAGATTCATGTTTAGGACTGAGCGGGCTGCGAATTGGAGGTGGGATAGAACGTTGTTTCTTTGGAATGGATATAGGTTTTGCAAGGTAATGGTGATGAACGAAAGAAATTGGTCGACGGTAATAGGTTGTGATGGAGAGATGATTGGTGACTGGGATGCCTTAGTCTCTGGAGGGCGAAGAGGTAAAACGAGTCCTGGATTGTCTGGAGTGGGTTCGGGTCTGTTTTTACATTTGTAACTGTAGGTAGGATGTTGCTGGTTGCAGGTATTGCATTTCGGTGGTTGGTTGAGGTTTGGGCATTCTTTTGTGCTGTGTAATCCTGTACAATAGTCACATTTTGGTGTATTTGGACACTGAGAGGTTGTATGATCATTATATAGCTGGCAGTGTTCGCATCGTGTTGGTAGTGGAGGTTGTGAATGAGAAGGTTCTACTCTGTAACGACGTCTATAGGTATAGGCTCCATATTGACATATGATGGTTAGTGATGGTTTCTGAATGATTGGTCAGTACACGCACCATGTAACTAGGTGTGCCGAGTTTGATTTTAATGCGGATACATTTTGTCAGAAGATGGCCTTCGGTTTTGAGTTCCTGTGTAATTTCCTCATCTGTTAAATCTGGAGTGACCCCTCGTATTACTACAGATAACATTGGAGATCTGCGTGGAGGTGGTGGTTGTTTCAAGCTGGGAGCATTGAGTTTAGTGAATTTTGCAGAAGTTCCGAATATTTCCAGGCTATGTTTGTCTCGTAATCTTGTGGCTAGGTTAGGATCGGAAGCTTTTACTATGATGCCATTACGTGTGTGAATGATGCGAACAATGAGATCTCTTGAAACATATTTCACAAATTGTTGAAACAGGAGTTTGGTATTTTGAAATTTGGGGTCAAAGTTTGTAAGCAGATATGAAGTATCTGAGTTATTAGTAGATCTTAAGAGAGTGTCTTCGTGATCACTGTGCGCTATTTCATGATCTGAATCGCTGATAGTGTGCGTTTTCTCAGACGGTGGAAAAGTTGAGGATCGTCTGGAGTTGTCCATACTGAATGAAGCTACTTGATCGGTAGTGCGTTTTTGATGTGCTTTTGTTCTTGATTTTATAGAAGCAGAGTACGATGGAGGATCTGAATAAGGTGGTGTAGGAACCTGCTGCGGTAGATGATGTCTTCCAGAATGATGATGGGGAGTAGTCATATTAGCTGAAAGTGTTCCTTGAATGACTATATATAGACATAAAGAGATGATCAGAAATTTCACATGTGACAGGTCCGTCACAGTGAAGTGTTTGATGGATCTGTCAAAACTCGTGATGAATGATAATGACCACTGTGGCGTGGCTCCCCTAAGAGACAACAATACGTCCTCTTGGTGATGTCGACTTGTTACAAACGAACAAAGTCCTCCACAGAATCTCAATGAGCAAAAAGCTGGTACTAAAACTGTATAGCAACAGTGATTTTCCCAGATATGATGATGTGTATATATCTTTGCAACTAATACTTTTTAATGACAACATCACGTTCCTTGATAGTGTGTCTAGAGGAGTTGCACTTGGTTTCTGAAGACAAGCGCAGAAAAAAGAACAAAATTAAAAATATTTGTTGAGAGGAATTTAACTTCGTTAACTGTCAAATACGCTATCATATTGGCAAACCTTTTATATAATGACACAGCAGCATTTACTAAATATAATTCTTCTGCCATCTACTGGAAATCTCAATAAACAACAACAAAATAAAGTATAATTTTAGAGTGGAACAATCAGGCATGGTTAGGAATTCAAGGCCATAGAATAAAAACTATATTTCTTTCCTCTCTATTTAGTGGGGAGAGGATATTTATTGGGTTATGTCCGGGAAGGACATAAATGTAGCTAGGTTTCAAGTCAACACTCGGACCCCCGTTCGTATGGAACGGTATATATTACTGCATTCAATTGTTTAAATATTCTTCCTGTGATAATAATACTTGCGTATGGAGGAATACCAGACTCTCCAGTATACTTTATAGTCTAAGATTTGTAATATTCAAATATTGCCAGTCTGATGCACATCTTTGCTTTTGCTATCTTCAAACTTCATCTCCTGATATTCTACTCAGTTTACTGGGACTTTGTACGTCCCGGCAATCTGAGATGTAGGGAAGGCTTTTGTACAAAATAGAGTGTTTGCTTGCGAATTTAATTGTGACTTCCAAAAGGGTAAATACCTACGAGCCTAAGCTTGCAATTGTGTTGAGTTTCCTCGCGCATCGCCATCGGCCATCTTCCAAACATAGTTTCCCCTAAAAAACATAATGCGCGCTCGTTGACACACTCACACATCCAATCTCACTCACAATGTCAGACTATAAATATAGAAAATAGAATTTTCATTCACCTTAACATCTAATAAACTTAATAAAATACATACAGAATACAGAGCATTATACGCACAGGCTGGATAAAGTTTCGCAACTCCCTAAATTTATTTTTTACTTTTGTTCAGTGTAATGTATACCATAGAGCTGTTCACTGGAGCTCATCTTTTAATCGAAAAGCTTTTCTAGATGGTTTGTACATTGATGAACTATTACTTTCAACAGCAAAATTAACCAATACTAAAATGGGTTCATTAGTTTTAAATGTACCTTTGCCGGTGATATACCTGAAATCTCTGATACTGTGTTGTTAATTACCATCATCACATCTATCAGATACTAATTCACTATGTGTTAGCACAAAACAACCTCCGGAGATTGTTGATTTCACGATATGACCTTGCCACCGCATTAGACTTAATGTAATAATATGCTGTTGTCATTCTTTTCTCCTCCATTAACACATTCGCTGGACGTGAATCTGGAATTACATACAGAATATTGAGGAATTTTAAGCTACGTGTTATATCGATCTAAATGCTTTCTTAAGACTTCAGTTATAGTATCTTTTTGATACGATATTTGCCTAAAAACTTGCGATTTTTCTTTTATCTTCAAAAATGAGAATATCCATTTGTGATGGCCGGTACTCGTAGCTTTCCATAAATGATTTAATATCATGGATATTTTTTCTAGATCCAAAGTAAGGATTCATGGCGGTTATTTAAGCACCATTTCTCAACACCTCTAACAATGCTCCCAAGGAATGCTTTTTTCTTACGACATGCCAGATGTAACGCGCCAGAAATGACGAACATATGGTTTATCGCTGATTTATCTTTGTGTCGCTTAACACATGACATAATGTTTGCACCTTACCCAATGAATGCAAATGGCGCACAACGGTTTTGTGATCACATTCCACATTTGTTTTGCCAATTCTCGCGTTGTTTGCCCAGGATTATCGTCAACCAGGTGATTTATTCAGTTCTCATCAACACGAGAAGGTCTTCCAGAACATGGTTGATAACACAAATCGAATTTTACTTCTCGGAAACGTCGTATTCCATGCTGTCCTCTTAGCAATGATTCACTCTCTTAAACACCACATATTCTTCTTGTTGCTTCTGCTGTATTAAACTAAAAGGGTCGTAAGTGTTCATGTTTTCTTCTTGTCACTCCATAACGATTAGCCTTGAAAAAGGTCAAATCGACCTGTTACCAACATAGAAGCTCCTGTTCGCAACAATTAAACTCCAAACTGAAAGGAAATAATTAAATGCCGAAAACTGAATGCTACACAACGCAGTGTTGCCAACCCAGTGAAAATCGGCATGGACTTATGCCCCAACCCAATACAATCAACTCCAACGACCTTGTCAAGATACAACTGGATTTTTTAAACATCAAAATCAACCCAAACTCTTCAAATGCTTCTAGTATTGGACAAACAGTTTCAAGTGATCCTCTACGACTCTGCGTTGTATAATATTGGCAAAGGTGAATTTTTAATTATGCAAATCTTGCCTTAACTCACTTTGCAAATGATACTCAACGACTTTCCATATCATAACACGTCAATATTTACTTATACAATTCCTCTCTTAATTAGTTGGTGGAGCGCTCACTTCTGGTGCTAGGGATTGTCGGATCGATCTCTGTTCATACCATGTGGGCTTTGGGGTGGACAAACACCGTGTGTTTGGCTTTTCTCGGGATGCTTCCGTTTCCTCCCACTTTCTTAATTTTACGAATTCATCCCATCATCATCCATACGGCCTGAACCATAGTTGCCTAAAGGTCTTAAAAATCCCCTCTTATTTTTTTGCAAAGGTATAAATAAATTTAAAAGGTGCTTGATTACTGTATACATAAATCCCGACCTTAACTTGCGTCCCTCAAACAATTGTGGCATTACATTTGTTAATCTTCAGTGAACTCAATTTGATAATAATTCCTGGCATATGCTATCAAATATGGATGAGTGTAACGTTATGTAGTATACTGTTACTTGTTCTATTTTCTATGTGCATAAATCGGGACGGGCGTAAGCCATAGTTCTGTTACTGCCCATACAATGTGTTTTATCTTTTTGCATAAAATTATGCCCTTTTCTTTATGTGGTGAGACTTTGTAATCTCTCCTCGCTGATTCCCTACTGGGAGTATTCTGATTTCCTGCAGTTGTAATTGGTAATTCACTTAAATTTGATTTTATCTGCTTTTAAACACTAAGATTCTTCTGTAGAATGAAACTAAGACATTTTAAAATTATTCTATTATTTTCTATTAATAGGACTGGGTTTTGTCACCTTTAAGAATATATGTGCTACTCATTTTGTGCTATTAATTTAGCTTTTCCTTGTGCATACTTATTGGGCCATTGAAGGGCTTCCGCTCTGTTCGATGTGCCTCTTGAGAATTATGATATTATTTCTGGAAATGAGATATTTTATAGTATTTTATATGTTCTTAGCTATTTGGAATGGAATCAGTCAGCTTCCACAAAACGGAGATGATGTCTATTGGGTGCGTTATTTTTGTATTATATGTATTTTTACTATAGTGTTCTCTTATCTGGTACAGTATCTTTACTTATTTTATGTAACTAAAATTATGTGTTTAAATCTTACAATTATTAATGTTAATAAACTTTTCATAATGCAGTAACACTATCCCAAATCGACACTCAGATCTAGAACATATATACATATTTATAGTCAACATTAAAACTGAGTTTCTGTGTAAAATATTAGGTGCTACTTGCCAGTGTTTTAAGAGATTGGCGGCTAAACTTTTGAACAGCATTTTTAGTGTAAGCTGCATTTGAATATCTGGCATTTGTTTACACCCAATGCCGCGAATTACAACCACATACTGTCAAACGACAGTCGTAGCTGCACGTCGCTATGTTCATAGTTACCAGAGACCCACACTGGTAGAAGCGTAGAATTTGAAAAAATCCGTATAATAGCACACGAATACTAACAAACGAACATCCTCATTGACAAAGAAAAGTTATGTTTTTTTCCTTTATTTTTAATAGAATGTCATAATATGTTAGCATGCAAATTTTGGAAAGATCGACATTGTTTGTTTTTGCGTTATTTTTAACTACTGTATTACGACAATGGTCGCGTTGTTCAACGTCCGATGTAACTGCATTTCATCCATAAAACGAATAATTTAATTTCAAAATCATTTATGCGGTCAAAGTCAGCGTTAAATTTTGCACTGTGCACACTATTCTGCCTCTGCATTCTGATCTCCATCGATATCATATAATATGACCCAGTACTATGAACAATGTATGCAGCGAGTGATATAGCTGTCTGCCATACCTACAAACATATGTTAAATTCAAGTACCCTGATACCCTCGCGTTTCGTCAAGCAGGCCGCTGTTCAATTCTGTATCATTTGGTGGGAATGAAATCTAAATATCAAGAAGTAACTGTGTTTGTGGGTTAAGAATTTATGAAGCTGACTTTAGTCATATACTCATTCTTAATGTTCTGTTTTAAAATGTTATGTTTTATTGCTGCAGCAATTTACTTTCAAGGAAGCAGTCTTATTGCAATCTTGGCACATCACATTTAGATGGTCCTTGCGCAATAGTAAATTGCTGGTCGTGTACTAAACGATTCAGTCCAACAGTTCATCAGTAAAACAATTGCAAATGATCTCTAGGTGCTATAAGATTGCTGCCTGAGCGGACTGCTGATGATCGAACAAAGGATTAAATATGTTTCTTCCCTAACACGAAAATTACCACAATATGTCCTAAATTGGCGATTTTGTCTCATTCCTGTAGATTTTGTGGATTGTCCTCATCTCTACTCCGTTGTGAACTTCCAAAAGGTCTTCAGTTGCTAACCTACAGCCCCTAATTCCTCTTCGTCTTCAATATGTAACCTCAATAATGGACTTACTAAGTGCCAAATGTTAATATTTGATTTATTCGTACGGCCCTTTTTTAAGAGTTTGTAACAATGTAGAGATTTACGAAAACTAAAATGCATTTGATCCATAAAGTTTCCATAAAGGGTAGTAAATCTTTGCGTGGGATTATTATGATCCCAGGAGAAAACAATTCCCAGCTTTTAGAAGAAACGCTTTCTAAAGCAACTGAACATAATACGACATTGAATAACGTTATAAACTAGAAAGCTACTCTGAGCGTAGGGAAACTATTACTTGTTTGCATTGTTGGAAACAAACTTATCTGCGCAGGGTCATATTCACACAAGGCTCCAGGTTTGAAAAGCAAGCAAAGCCCCAACGATCCTTATAACACGTAATTACTTATGTTTCAGAGATCATTAAAACGCCAACAATAAACATATCTTAAAGTTTCTATTATTCTAATTCCAGCAGAAAGAAAACGGACGAGCCAATTCAGCCACGGAATGTTTCCAGTGTGAATTAGGAGGATATAAATCTATCGAGAAGATTAGCCTGAGAGGACATATAAAAAGTCATGCTGGGGAGAATCGTTTCGAATGTGAAATATGTGGATTTAAATGTACTCGAAAGGGTAATCTAAAAATACACATATCAACACATACGGACGAAAGGCCTTTTCAATGTGAAACTTGTGGCTGTATGTATACAAGGAAGAGTAATTTGAAAGTACACATGTTAACACATACAGGCAAGTTACCTTTTCAATGTGAAACATGTGAATATAAATGTAACCTAAAGGGTACTCTGAAATCGCACATGCTAACACGTACAAACGACCGGCCTTTTGAATGTGAAACTTGTGGATATAAATGTAATTCAGTGGGTAATCTTAAACGACACGTGTTAACACATACAGTCGAAAATCCTTTTCAGTGTGAAACTTGTGGGTTGAAATGTAATGTAAAAGGTAGTCTAAAAATACACATGTTAACACATACAGACGAAAGACCTTTTCAGTGTGAGACTTGTGGGTATAAATGTATTGCAAAGAGTATTCTGAAAATACACATGTTAACACATACAGATGCAAGGCCTTTTCAATGTGAAACTTGTGGGTATAAATGTACTGTAAAGAGTAGTCTGAAAACACACATGTTAACACATACAGACGAGTGGCCTTTTCAGTGCGAAGTATGTGGATATAAATGTAATCAACCGAGTAACCTAAAGAGACACATGTTAATACATACAAAAGAATTACCTTTTCAGTGTGAAATATGTGGATATAGATGTAATCAACTGAGTAGTCTGAAAAGACACGTGTTAACACATACAGACGAGAGGCCCTTTCAGTGCGAAACGTGTGGATATAAATCTAAACGAAAGTGTAGCCTAAAAACACACATGTTAAAACATACATACGAATAGCGTTCCAATGTGAACGTAAATCTATTTTATGGAGTAGCCTGAAAGCCGTGTACTAATATATACTGGCGAAGGCAATGAAAAACGAATAGAGTGGGAACTTGCTTCTAGTTTCAAAAGTGCGTATATAAATAGACTGAAAAATGATGACTTGAATAAACATATAATAACGGATAGGTTTCGGTAGCGTGAATGTGCTTTAATGACAAAGAAAACATCACATCAGGAGGGAGTTTTTAATGTTAATCGTTCGGCTATAATTGAATTGAGAGTTTTGAGTGGCTTCCATGAAATGTTACAATGAAGGAAAATATGATTTCCATATAAAATTTTCAAAATTGATAAAGCCTTATTTGCATCATTGAATAATCATTTTAAGGGTCAAATATTCATTTCTAAACACACTGAAAATTTTTTTTTACTTATACAGATAAAGTGATCGCTGTTCCATACAACCTAGCATTCAGATTGGGGTAAATTGAGTTCGAAATCACTTCGTTTAACTGCCCCGTTTGGAAACTTGCATGATGTATTTTTATCGTGCTTCTGCGTGTTAAGTTGATTACTCTCAATTCTCATGACCCTTAGCACATCTCGCGAAATGAACTCCGGAGTCTTAGGAATGGAGGAAGAGATTCTTAATGTGAGAGAAGTGAATTATTAAATCAGAAATATATTAAACAGAGTAATGTGGTAGCAATCAATATGTATGCTCTGTAAACTCGAAATTATTTCATTTATATATCTGTATCGTATAATGGAAATGTAATATATATCTTTTCTAATATTAAAGTTAACTCAATATTTAAGTATGTGTAAATATTTACATAATGTACTAATAATGAATTTTACTAAGTGAACTCTCGATGTTCATATATTCTTTTTTAGAATTAACGTCTGCAGTTCAGCGTTTCATCGAAATATTCAATACCGTAAGTGAAAAAAATATATATAGAAATAAGGTAATGCATAACTGACGAAATATTTTCAAAAATTTGGTCACGGTCGGCCGCTGGGAATGTGAACCATTTTATGTAATTAAAAGATATTAGAAGCCCGAATTCATCTCAATTCAGGTAGTCAAATGAAAATGGGGACATTGTTGCACCTCATTTTATTAAAAAAATAATATCTGAAACGGAGAGACTGTGAGAGAAACTTATTGTCTTTTATTTTTAAAAATGATCACCTGAGATATAGCTGTTCAAAGTTGGGCGTGCGGAAGCAATTTTCGAATGTAATATTTTTCAAAATGTATTGAATTTCGAAAACGTTTCAACAAATGTAGATATTTTGATGAATCTGTCTTTTTTCTTCTTTTTGAACTATTTTCGTTGCTACATAGAATAAACAAATAACTTTAGACATATCTTGAAAACCAACCATTGTACAACAATTTTAAAAAAATAAAACACCCTCAAAATTTCTTAAAATTTTACATGAGTTGTATGTCCTGAAAAGTGGAACACGCCATTCTGTTTCTGTAATTGTTATTTTTAAAATCCATTTTCAGACCCATATGCTCAACGTGATGAAAAGAAAGTGGTAACACTGTTCGACAATGAAAAAACATTTTTCTTAACTTTAGGTGTCCTGGCTGTAATTCGATGTGCTGGAGTCGAAAATGATATTTAGAAAGTCGTACCATTTTGTAACAAATTGTATGCATATATTGTAGGAAATTAAACACTATACTGTCGCAGTACAGCATTGCAGTTCATAAATCGTAAAGGGACTGAAGCATCGTTGTACACACACGTAGAATAGAAGGAAAAGGCTACATTTTGAAGTAGATAAACAACGGAACCGTCATCTTGAAATCCACCATATTGGATGGAGAGGTGCAGATCAATTTCATCAAATGGCAAGTGGGTCGTGTGACGTATCAAACAATACGAGAATGTCCCCAGAAGTCATACTGACTGTGAGATTTTACCTACATGTTACTGTGTCGAGATATCTTTACTGAAAATTTGCAGTGCATGTGTTCATTTATCCAGCGCGCTTTAACTCCAAACACCGTAACACTTAGGTCAAATCTAGCACATGGAATGGCTTTCTGGGAATTCTCGTGTTGTTCGATGTCACTCGTGATATGGCGGCCACGTTGATCCTGTACCCCGAAATGTAGCTCCAAGCCTTCATTCCACATTTGTGTACCACGATGCTTCAGTTCCTTATCGGTTTGTGAAAAACTGGAGGTTCCTTTATATATCATGTGGAAAATTTAAGAGATAAATGAAGGAAAATAAAGGACAATACTTTTATATCACATATAAAAGTCGCTACAATATTCCGTGCACATAGTTACACATTTTCAAATGTAGAGGAAGTGAGCGAAGTGCACCTGTTCATAAATTACAAGCCCTAACAGCAGGATTTTCGCAGATACATCGCCGACACGTTCTGTTTTGGTCGCATTAGGGCATATCCCAATGAGACCTAAAAACCGCGTTTCTAGGACAGCACGTTGCGATCATTTTGTTTGTCCCAAACTTGTACGTCACTGGAACAACGCTCTGCGATATGTCGCAAATTGAGACGTACTTGAGAAGCTGCATTCGGAAATGTGATGTCATTTGTCTACAGTTCACATGTGATAGCAGCGCCGCGGTGTGTTATGCTTAGACCTTATAGTCGTAAGAGCGGTAAAGACGTATAGGAGGCGTGTGTAATGTGTTTGTAAAAACTTCTAAAACTAGAATTCAGGTTTAAGTGAGCTATTTACACATATTTATGTTTTTTTTATCAATTGTTTATTTATGATATGCTTAAAAGTGGCTTTGTGCTCCGTCATTGTGAAGAATATGCAAATGCCGTTTGGACACGAAAATACGCATAAAGGCAATAACGGATGTGCTGTGAAGAGTAAATAATAATTTAATTTTACCATCCTAATCCGTTTGGTCAGCGTGGGAGCAGTAGACCAACTCCTCTATTCGGGGAAAGACCTCATCTACTAGTGGAATGAATATGGCTGTGATTTATATATTTATATATAGTAGATGGATAGAGAGAGAGTGGGGGTTGCCTGTTGAAACCTGTTGCAATACGTTGTATCTCCCCTGGCTAAAAGTTTTAATTCGCACACTGTTTAATGAAAATAAGGTCACTTTACTTATAATGTTATATATATAATTCACAGCCATGTTCAATCCACTACTGGATGAGGTCTCTCCCGGAGAGAGGAGTTTGTCTACTGCTCGCACGATGACCAGACTTGTTTGGAGAGCATATGCGAAGCTCTCAACTGTGATTGCACTGGCTTTTATTCACAGCAGCTAAATTTAGATATGATTTTTAAGAGTTTGAATTCATATTAATGTGCTACGTACAACAGCCAGACAGAATTTTAAACCTTTCTATTAAAACAAAAATCAAAGAAACAAAGCACAAGAAACCTCTCAGGCACCTGAAGTTGATGGATATTCCACCAGGTGAGTATTCAGGCTGCTTTAGATTTAGGCTTCTGTTACCCCGTATGGAATACTTATATCCCCGGTTTGTCTGTATATAACGAGATTTTTGTCTATATGTAGCAAGTTTCCAATTGGGGTTCCACTATAGATAGGATCATGAAATTTTAACATGTTTTAAAGCTGTCCGATGGCTCACCTCTGCTCCGCGGGATCTCAGGTTCGATCACGGCTCGTGCCATGTGGGATTTGTGGTGGACAAACACTGAGAGCGTGGGTTTTCTCGGAGTTCTCACGTTTTGTTCCACATCTTTAATTCCACCAATTGTCATCCTTCGGTCTGAGCCAAAGTTGAACGAAGAACTTAAAATAGATTCAAATTCGTAGGGTCGTGACAATTAAATCTCGGTATTGTTTAATTCTTGTATTAGTCAGTTGCCACTAGGTTCAAATACTTTGTAACCTGGCAGTTTCAAATAAGAGGTATTTTCCAATGGAAAGGCAATCCTCCGGGGGAAGGGGATGGGCGGCTTTCGCAAAGATTACAGTATGACTCATGTTCTCATCAATAATTCCTTGCAACGGCCATACCATGCGGAATAATCCGGTACCATGAACAGAATAGGACCTGGTCAGTACTTGGATTGGAGGCCGCCTGGGACAGAGAACGTTGGAAGCTACCATAGACATGTGTGAAGAAAATATATGGAAAAACCTCAGCCATTATGGATATGGGATCATTCTCATTACCTTCTGATTGGTTCCAGACAATATTTATTTCAAGTAACTGAGGAGGTATGGGATGGGAAAATAATATAGCTAGATACATCAAAGCAAGAAAAAGAAAGAATCCAAAAATCAACCGTCAATTATGACGGTTCTTGGTAAGTGAAGAATTCCTTCCTCCCGGAGTACCAATCCGTACAATA
>JAGDQP010018219.1:0-37005 GCA_022664845.1 Lepisma saccharinum
GAAACTTGGACATTGAATGCGCAAACGACTCAAAGATTGAGAGTCACACAAAGAGCAATGGAGAGGTGCATGCTAGGAATAACCAGGAGGGACAGGAAGAGAAATGAATGGATTCGCGCACAAACAAAGGTAGAGGATGTAATCAAGACTGCGAAGAAGATGAAGTGGAGATGGGCCGGTCACATAGCTAGACGAACAGATGGAAGGTGGACGACAGATGTACTACAGTGGATTCCTAGAGAAAAGAAACGACCGAGACGACGTCCAAATGTAAGATGGGTAGATGAAATCAAGCGTTTTTCAGGAGCTACATGGATGAGGATATCAGCAGACCGAGATATGTGGAAAGAAAAGGGGGAGGCCTTCATCCAGCAGTGGATAGAAAACGGCTGAATATGATGATGATGATGATGATATATATATATAATATTCATCCGTTTTCTATCCACTCCTGAAAAACGCTTGATTTCATCTACCCATTTTGTATTTCGACGTCGTCTCGGTTGTTCCTTTTCTCTAGGAATCCAAAGTAGTAGTACATTTGTCGTCCACTTTCCATCTGTTTGTCTAGCTATGTGACCAGCCCATCTCCACTTCATCTTCTTCGCAGTCTTGATTACATCCCCTACCATTGTTTGTGCATTCCTGTCCGAATCCATTCATTTGTCTTCCTGTCCCTTCTAGTTATTCCTAGCATACATCTCTCAATTGCTCTTTTTGTGACTCTTAATCTTTGAGTTGATTGCGCATTCAATGTCCAAGTTTCACAGCCGTACTTTACAGTTCAGACACATTGGCAGTTTGCTTTTGAAAATAAAGTGTTGTAAACAAACTCCACGCCATTTTATATCTGTTTATTTCATCCGTAAACTTGGTATTCGATGTTTTGAGCTGACCTAGGTAAACGTACACATCAACTATGCCTATTGTCTCTCCGTTAAATCTTTATTTCCTTGTTTTCAGCATGTTGATTGTACATTACTTTTGTTTTACTTAAATTCCTTTTAAGTCCTATTTTCGAAATCTCATTACTCAGTTCTTCCACTCTGGTTTGTAGTTCTTCTGCACTTGAAGCAAATAGAACTATATCATCAGTGAATCGTAGGTGATGAAGCCATTAATTTTTATTCCTGCAGAAAACAGTTTTGGAGAAATTGAATCTCCTTGCCTTACTCCTTTTTTAACTTGATTTTTTTCACTTTCTTGATGCGGTCTAATGATGCAGACCGACCAACTTTGATGTTTTCACTTTCTTGATGCAGTGATTAGATATATTTCTTTTAAATGTAACACTTGATTGCTTTTTCGTGAGCTCTGGAGGCAGTGAGTTCCACAACTGTGTTCCAGTTGCAACAAAAGCTTTACTATATTGACATGTTCTGTATCTCAGTAAAACTTCTGCTTCTCTGTTTATTACAAGGGTACTGTAAGAGATCTGATAGGTATTGAGGGCTAGTTTTCATTACTGCCTTCTGAACTTGGCACGCAATGTGGAGCATTCCCCTTGTATCCAAATCTAACCAGTTCAGTTTTAGTCGGCGGGGTGTTACGACTGTTATGTGGTCATATTTCTTGGCCTCGACAACACACCGTATGATAGAATTTTTTGCACGCTGCAGGCGTTTTGATAAAGTAGTTGACATGTCATTGTAAAGAATGTCTCCGTAGTCAATAATGGGTATAATTAATGTTTGAACAAGTATTTTTCTATTTTTTTTCAGGTGTGTAAATCTGTATGCTCTTCAGAGCGTAAATTTTAGTAAATTCAATTAGTAAATTTTACCCTTTGGATAAAACATCATTAGTTTCAATGCTCTGTAGTATCAATCAAACGTATTAAAAACCAGAAGTATTATTACACAACTTAAACGACATTAAACTAAAGGTTCCATTCTCCTTTTCATCTAAGAGAACAGTGACAATAAACGTTATATTGTTTCTTTACCATAGTTTTGATCTAGAAACTATGAATCAACTTTAGTATACAATATGTTCCTAAAATGACAGTTTTCCTATACACTGTCATCCACTCTCCTCCTCCTCCTTCTTCTTCTTCTTCTGTTTGTTTTAAATAAACTTTTACCACAAAAATTTTATTTTAAAATTGTAGCACTTAATCTATAACAGTTACTTTTCTTCATTTCACCTCAACTTTTTTACTTCACTCGCATCACTGTTAGCATCTGTTCAAAGTATGCAATACACACACACACACATATATATATCATCAGTCCTATAAACAACATCACAAAATATTTTCTTACAATGCTTATTACTAAAATACATAAAATAACAACATATATTATACAATGCTTTTAAGTTGATCCAACAATGCAATCTGTAATACTGCAAGTTCCATTAAGTCAGAACTGCAAAAATTGCCGTATCAATATACATACTACACTCCTCAGAATTACAAAGTTCACAAAATTTATCCGCAATGCAGTGTCCCATTTTTTCGATACTGGAACTCTCTTCTGGTAATAATAACTAATGACCCCTTCCTTCTGTTTTGTAGACAGTTCCTCTCTTATTTTCTTTTTAATCAGCTCAATATTCAAAACTTCTTCCCTTTCTATTTTCACTAACACTTTCTCTTTACTATCTTTCATTTTCTTCCCTCTCTTCTTTTTTGAAGAAAGATTCGGTTGAAAATATTCAGCGTCTGAAACTTCATTGGATATTTTACTTAATGATTCTGGCTCATTAGGTTCATTTGGAAGTTTCGGTTCAATAACAGTTAGAGATTGATTGATGTCTGCAACTGGTTTCTCTTCTACTTTGGTACCGGTACTGATTTTTTTCCAAATCCGTGAAATCGCTAGATGTCACTTCAATAGATTCGCTAGTAGTATTAGAATTCACATTCTTATGTTCAACTATAGGCACACTTATTTCATTATCTTTAGATTATTTTATGTTTATTTGTAAAAATTGTGTTAGGTTTTTTAATTTATTTTGCAGTAGACTTGTTAGTTCACGTTTAAGTGAAGATATTTGTGCACTTAAATTATCTTGAGATTCATCTTCATGTTTATTTGTTAGTAAATTTGATTCATTTGGTTCCGTCAAAGGCTTTGTTTCATTCGACATTCCCAGAATCATTTGACTTAGTGATGAATTCATCATTCCAAAACCTGTGATGTCATTCGATTCTTTTGATTCAATGACTAATAAGTTATTTAACCTGGGGGTTTCCTTCTGAAATTTTGTTTTCCTGTTTTTTTAATGAAAACAAATGGATTCACTTCATCAATCGGTGCAGAAGGTTTCCTTATCGCAGTTGAAATTAATATCTGTCTCCAACCTGGATAAATTTTAGATGTGTCCTCTCTACCCAAAATAATATATGGTAAGTTGTAACGAGAAACTAAAAAAGATAAAATGTATTTACGTTCACCTACCTTTCATTCGACCTCCAGCTTAGCAATCACCGGTAATCTTCCTCCCGAAACAGTTCTAAGATACACATTTTTAGGCATTTTCTTGTAGGATAGTTGTAGTCTCCTTACGGTTGGCAAATCTAAAAGATTTTAACCTGCTCCAGTGTCTAATAATACATCTACCGGATGATTTTGTAAATGTAACCTTGTGCAAAATATTCCTTGTTCAATGGAATTAGTTTTACTTGAAACGTGTCTTATCCAAATGTCATCAATCGACATTGTAAGATTTATTTCCTCGTTAGAAGCTGTCGTGTCAGAATCGTCCATAGATGTATTTACTTTTTTTTACTTTTTCCAAGGTTTTATTTCTCTTTTTTACCAAACATTGAGCTTCGAAGTGTTTTTTGCGATGACAAAAGTTAAATTCGTTTCCATATGCAGGACATTTTGAGGCATATGTTGATATCCACATGATCTGCATACGAATTTGCCTTGTTGCCTCTTACCATATGTTACTTTCTGTGTTCTGAATTCTTTCTTCTCTAAATTGTTCACACCAGATTCACAGATATACGATGCATGTAATACGCTAGACAACATCTTACTTTGCATTTCTATAGCTTCAAATTCACAGCCTTTCCAAACGTTAATTCGTCATCTTGCAAATAGCGTCTACGTAACGAACCATCCAATACACCTAAGACCAGCTGATCTTTACTGGCTTCTGATTCGAACGTTCCGAACTGACACTTGGTTGCTTGCTTGGCTGATTTTTGATTGGCTGTCCTGGTTGTTGCATGAGTCTGTGAAATTTATATAGCTCTGTGGTGAGGTTAGATTCTTTATGAAATAATTGACACAGTATGTGCTCTAACTCTGCAATTTGAGAAATAATCTTTGGGTGAATATGTTCCTTTACTCTAGTGTAGAGCTCTGGACTGATTAAAGTCAAAAGAATTTGTAATCTCTTTTGAGTTTTAAATCTTGAATGTCACAATAAATAGAGAATCTCTCCAAATAATTTTCTATACTTTCTCGAAAGTGTAGAATGCTATTTTGTTTTCAGCCATGGTACTACTTAAATATATTCTTTCTTCACACAACAATTCTCCACTTCAATGCTTTAGAACAAAAGCAAAAATTTCTCATAACGAAATAATCCCAATTCTTGTTCGCCTCTTTGATATTCTCTTCCCTTTCTCTATACTAGAATACTCAATGTCATGTACTATTTCTAGTATAGCAATGAACATAGAAATCTTTGAATAACAAACGAGTGGCCATTATTATAGAATATTACCAGTAGGAAAAGAATACCAATTGATATGTTATAGTGGAGTTGTACCAAAAGCAATCTTAGAATGAATACTAAATAATAACCTATATGAGTAGAATAAACTATTTTCAACCCATTATGATAATTTATTGTATTTATTAAAGATACCATTCTCGTATTCAACACTGTTCTGATGCTGCTCTCTTTTATTGTGAACAACCTCATAGCAAGGACATATTACTTATATTATCAAACATCATAATTACTCATTTCATTTATACAATTAGTAAATTTTACCCCTTGGATAAAACATCACTAGTTTCAATGCTCTGCAGTATCAATCAAACGTATTAAAAACCAGAAGTATTATTACATAACTTAAAAGACATTAAACTAAATGTTCCATTCTTCCTTTTTATCTAAGAGAACAGTGACAATAAACGTTATATTGTTTTTTTGCCATAGTTTTGATCTAAAAACTATGAATCAAGTTTAGTATACAATATGTTCCTAATGTAATTTTTTCTGCCACCTGATCGTGGAGAAGCCTTAGTTCTTTATACTGGGAACTGAGGATGTAGCAAACATAAGAAATAAAAGGCGAGAGGTTTTAGACTCTTTTTAGTTTCATGGCTTAGTTTCATGTTTGAGAAAGGAAGTTACAATCTGTAGCGCTTCGACTCACCAGACAGATCCGTTGAAGTCAAGTTGGCAGCTAACTCCTGTTAGCATGTTCACTGATATAAATATTGGTATGTTGGTCTAGCGAACTCGATTCTCTGAATGACCTCCTGTCTCACAGTACTTCTATATTTGTTAGTTCGTTTTTTTCCTTTTCGGGAAAGGGAGGCGCTTGAGAAATCCATGGGTCAGCAGACTTCCAGGGGGAAATAATGGCCCATGGATTTTAAGTGCCTTGTTGTTCAACAGGGGTTATAAACTACCTGTTTGTTTGGTTTATGCACGTCCTGCTGTTCCTCATAATACTGCTTAAGCAGGATAGTTACATAAGTGATGACAGCTGTTAATGTTCGTGCGTTCATGTAATTGTGCTTCAACTTTGGTGATACAATATTTATGAGTGTCTCTGATAATAAAAATACCAGGGTACATGGTTCGAAAAGCCTGAGGGGCATTACACTAAAATGACAGTTTTCGTATACACTGTCACATACTTCTTTTACATAGGAATACCAGGAAAATGTCTCGTCCATTGTCACTCCCACGTTCTTAAACTCTTCGCTAACATTTAAAAACTCGTCTTCTAATTTTAATTCAGGTATAGTTGTGTGGGATAGTTTCATGTTATTGAAAATTATAGCCTGCGTCTTCCTTGCATTCAGAGAGAGACTATGTTGGCGAGAACATTTTGATATCGCTGCCAGATCACCTTTCATCTTATGCATTAACTGGTTTCAGTCTTTTCGATCGCCCTGTATATAGATCTGTATGTCATCCGCACATAAATGAAACTGACAGTGTGATACAATTCTACCCAAGTCATATGCAATACAAAATTGGACCCAGAATCGATCCTTGAGGAACCCCATACCTTACATCTACCCAGATCCAAGTGTCATTTGTCACTTTTACAGCCTGCTTTCTACCGTACAAATATGATGCAAAATAATTTCAGGGTCTCCTTGTGAATATACAGGCAATATAGAGTTTTTGTTAGCCGAGATATCTGTTAAAAATAAAAAGATAATGGCCGCTGTTTTTTACAGCCACCCAAAATAAAGGCTTTGTTGATCTTGAAGAAGAACTTGCAAAACATGTCTCAAACTACGACAAAAAAATCGTAATTGGAGATTTTAATACAAATCTAAACGCAACATACAAGCTGGCATAAAATTGAAGGAAGCCCTTAGTTCACTTAAGTATTTTGCCTTTGGAGCGCACTTATCATGTGAACCAATCGCATTCATTGTTAGACTTCATTATAACACGTGACTAAAGCGAAATTATACTGCTGCAGTTTGCCAACTAGTATATCTAAGTCTACAGAATTAAAAGCTTTACTATAGTCTAAAAGTGTCATCGCTGTGATTTTCTTACAATTGTTTGCAGCTTTTATGTCATCAATAATCTTTGCTAAGGGCGTGACAGTACTGTGACAGTACTGCGACGGAAACCGGATTGGAATTGATTTAGAATTTTATTACTTTCAAGATAAGAACTAAGTTGTTTGTGGGTAATTCTTTCGAGAGCTTTTGATGTTGCGGAAAAAATATTTATTGGTCGTAATTCATCAGGTTTTGTCACTTACTTTTCTTAGGGATTTGTTTTACTAGCGACATTTTCCACAGTGACGGATACATCCGTATAGAGAGAAATTAAAAATGTGTGTGAGTACTGATGTCACGACATCTATTATATTATTTATTAATGCAATGGATATAATGTCAACTCCAGTTGCTTTAGAACTTGTGCTCTTAATCGCTCTTGCTCCTCTTGTGTTATCACCGTCTGGAAATATAATTTTTCATGTAAATCGTTTACAAACATCACCGAACGTATTTCTTTTTAAATTTTCTCGTTTTCCACATTATTTATTGCCGAGTTATGCGTAATTAATTCCTTGTTTAACTCATCTGGTGACCACAAGTCAGGAGGGATGTTTACGCTTACCTATTTCTAGAGAGTTTATACTGTTCCATATGGATTTTGTAGATGTTGTAGATTCTGGAAAAGCGTGTATGTGTATACAATTTTGGTGTTACGAATAGTTTCATTAGTTTTGTTTCTTAAGTAACGATACCGCTCATAGTCAGCTTCTTCTTTACTTTTTTTCCATTGCGATAGCCAGAATCTCTTTGAGATCTAAGTGCACGAATATTATCTGTTAGCCATGGAGCTGGTTTGTGTTTCATAAGCTTACTACCCACAGAGGCATGTTCATCAAATAATTGGAGGATAAATTCATTAAATAAACTAACTTTGTCATCTAAGGGATTTAAAAATTCAATTTGACACCACGAAATATTCAATGCATCATTAATAAGGGCTTCTGAGTGAAGTGAACTAAGGGCTTCCTTCAATTTTATGTCAGCTTGTATGTTGCGTTTAGATTTGTATTAAAATCTCCAATTACGATTTTTTTTGTCGTAGTTTGAGACATGTTTTGCAAGTTCTTCTTCAAGATCAACAAAACCTTTATTTTGGGTAGCTGTAAAAAACAGCAGACATTATCTTTTTATTTTTAACAGATATCTCGGCTAACAAAAACTCTATACGGCCTATGTATTCACAAGGAGACTGAAATTATTTTGCATTTTAGTCCCTGCTGGACATACAATGCAACGCTCCCGGAACCCTTGCCTTCTCTATGTATTCTAAATAAATTATAATCCGGTATATTTAGCAATGATGACGAAATGGATTGTTTCGCCCACATCTCTGAAATCCGTGTCTTATATCGTAACTGTACTTATTTGTACAAACTATGATCTACAAGACAAAAATAAAGTAAGTAAGTAAACAAGGCATATTAGTTTCTGTCCTTATAATACATATTATGTATGACGTAATCAATTAAGCGTAAGGAGATTAGGCATGTATTAGTTGCTTATTCCTATGATTTTTAATTCATTATACGAACTAAACGCCGCTTTAGATGACAGCATTAATGCTATGATGAATCTTACGATTAGCTTTAGTGCCAGAGTGTGAAAGCAAGAATGCTACAAGAGGGCAAGATGCTATGGTATAAATCCATATCTTTTTTCTTTTTACGCTGGCACACTGCTATCGCTAAGATTCATCGTACGAGAAATTGTATCGTCTAAAGCGGCCTTAAGTGGTGATGGAACAGGAATATGTTGAAGAGACATTGCTCTTCATACGAGACCTTACCTCCCTTCCTGTATCATTATGCAGAGTTGTATGTTCATATGTTCTTAAACAATAGAACATAAACTACTTTTGTAATATTTAATGTTTCGCATGAATAATATACGAACTTCAAAAAAACATTTAATTTATAACTTTCAATTTCAGTTACAAGGTATTAAATGGATTAAAACCAAGTATGGAGATGACTTAAAGGTAATCCGTTTAGGTCAGAAAGGTTATCTAGACGTCATTGAACAGTCTGTAACATTAGGCGCCACTGTGCTTATAGAAAATATTGGTGAGTCTGTGGATCCAGTTTTGGACCCTCTCCTGGGAAGAAATCTGATTAAAAAGGGCAGGTGAGTTCTTTATAAATTTTATTGTTTTTAGCTATTAACAGAAAAATAGACTTATTTTTTTCAAAAATAGATTTTCTTTAAAATGAAACTTAGTATGAATATATTGACCATAAAATCCAGTCAACAAAATGCAACTCTCCCCGCGAAAAGTTTAACAACTAATTACATAACATGGTAGCGAAATATTACATAAATGTTTTAGAGAAACTACACGAGATACTACAAGCTTTAATGTTTTAAGAAATCGTCAGTTTACATTGACACGTGGTAAGCTTAGCCTTGTTTCGAAAATAGATCGCATATACAACATTCCCAAACTTTTTAAAAATAACTTTATGAATACTGATTAGCATTACTTTATACATATGCAAGTAAAGGCTTGAACTATACTAAACATAATTATTATATATTTTTATGTCATCTAATGTTAAAGATGTATTGAAATTGACGTTCCTGGTCCATAACTGCCTAAGTGCACTATGTATGGGAAAGAAGAGCTATGTATCATCAAGCTCTCATTATGCGCAGGTAGACAACTATGATAAATTAACTATGAATTTTACATAAGAATAATTTATAATAGCTCGTATATATCTCAAAAATGCTATTTACAACAGTGTAATCTAACTGAAAATCCTATGGAAGAGTGATTTTGAATGTCCCAACTTCAGTTCGAACTCAATAAACGTAGTAGTTCGTCATTCACTAGAAATTGTACGACAGATCCTCAAAAAGTAATTTTCATCCAATGAAAGGCAATGTCAAAATCCAATTCGTTCACTTGCCTACGGACCTGGGATCAAAATACAAATAAGGATAAAATTTCGTTCTGTAATTATGACATAATCTACATTTAAAATAATATTTTTAAAAAATAACAAAATACTTCCATAAACGGTCGAAATAACTGATTTTTAAATGTGCAGTTTCGAATGATACAAAAAGTTTCCTAATGAAAATTAAGAAAAAGTGAAGCACAGTAAATAAAGAAGGTACATTAAATATAAGGTTGAAATTTAGACTGAACAAAAATATATTTGATTTGGTGCTGAAGTATTTAATATACAATAATTTGAAACTAAATTAACTTTTTAGAAGTATGAAAAGGTACAAAAATAACTTAAATGCTTAACTCATATTTTCCAGTTAGTCCTGATTTCTTTCTGTCATGGATGAAAAAGACTGAAAAAATAAAATAACACTCAAAATATAGAAGTTTGGATTAAAAAAGGAATTCAACGGAGTAATACCAACTTATCAGTTAGGAATATATATATCTACTAAAAGTAATGTACAATTGTAAAGCAATGAGGTTGCTTGGGGCAATTCACATGAACACGTGAACGGTGAACCACCGGACATTTTGGAAGTTTTGCCAAAGGATTTTTATTTTAATCTCAGAGAATGTATTTCTTTTCAAGCGATTTTAAAAAAAAAATACCAGATTATTTTAAGTGATACGCACGCTCACACACTGCTTATTCATCTGTATGCAATATCAACTCCCTACGTGTTCATTCACCTATGTTGTACTGATCAGCCATAAGGCACTTAATTGGCTAGTGCTTAAAATTCTAAGTTAAAACGCATCGCGAAAATGCAGAGCTCACGTTCAGAAAATTGTTGAGTGTGGAATGCAGAACGCATATCAGTGATCAGGATTACTAATTCACTTTGTCCTTTTATTCCCATCCGCATGTTTAAAATGTAATTACTAGTCAGGCTATAGACAGAGCAAAGAAATAACTTTGGTTCTATGTTAAAAAATGAAAAAGAAGAAAAAAATAATTTATAAAAAAAAAAAAAAAAAAAAAAAAAAAAAAAAACGCTTAAAGCATGAAATTTAGCAATCACATACAACCATAAATAAAGTCAAAGATACTTCCCAGTTTGAATATTAAAAAACGCTGTAACTAGTTAAGTGGATACACCAACAAATGAGGAGTAACAAGCAAAACCTCACATGTCCATTTTTTGATAAAAGAAAGTTTTGTTCGTTTCAAGACCTGAATAAAAACCTGCATCGAATAATAAAAAGTGATTTTCTGAAAAACGTACTTATTCTATCGTAATATGTACTTCCTTGATAAAATTACATTGCATGATTCACTACAGCTCTTCATGAAAGTATTAAAAGGAACAAAGCTTTTTTAAGCAAAAAAATGGTCATGTGAGATTTTTCTTGTTACCTCCTCAAATGGTCATCTTCGAAATTTAGGTCACATTTTGTTAGTTTATTCCGACCATTTCGAACTCATAAAAATATTTGAAAGTGCATATAACAACGTGCATATCCAGAGTGTCGGAAAAGTCACCGAACCTGGTGTTTAAGACCGTATAACTCAAAAGTTAAATTGAATGAGAAGAAACGCTTTCGTCGAAGCTAAAGCCTTGCATGTTAAAAAAGAAATGTGATACAAACATATTGAATGCCATGCATGTTTTAATAATAAATATTTAAAATGTTTCCAGAGACGAAAAAAATGCAAGTCGAATATATTGACAAACAGAACTCGCTGAGGTAAATTATTGAAACATTTGTCTATACCACTGAATAATCTGGATGGCCATTGAATTTGACAGTAAAATACGTTGATTCTTTGTACAAGAGTATTATTGAGTTATTCACAAAATCCACTTTTTTGCAATATGACGAGCAATCCTGGCAACACTGCTGCTGTCAAGTGTCATTGACAGACGTATTTCACCTCTGGCTAGCACACTGAGGCACTTTTAAGGATAAAGAGAAATTTGCTTATTCAAGGGACAAAGTTGCAAGGTATAAGTTGGTTATAGCATATTTTCTAAAATAATAATGTCTTATAACAATTCTTCCCCACTGAAACGCTGTACTAGTTTAAGCCAGTAAATTATTCATACAACTTCTGGTTACTACAAAGAACTGTACGGGTTTAAGAAAGTAGACTGTGTTTGTACATTTGTGTTGAGAAAATGATATGCAATTTTGGAATTGCAATCCATGTTCCATGTGGTCATTCACTCTTTTTCATTACCCGTGAAAATAATTAGGTGCTTTCAAAATTTAAACTTCAGTCGACTGGATTTAGAAGCCAAATTGTTTCTTGTTGCTAATCGCTAGAATACACACAAATGGGCGAACCCATAAGCAATTGTTCTAAAGGAATATAAATGACTAAGTAACATGACGTAAGAAATATAGTATCACCAGCAAGTCTTGCGTTCATTTATATTTATTTAGGATCGTAGAAATTATGAGAATAATTTTCCTTTCAAGGAATAACATTTGAATCATCCTTGGAAAAATAATTTTGTGAACTACCAGTTATTCTTACAAGCTCTTCAGCTGTAAGGCACTTGCGATCAATAAAGTGTTTATTCATCAGAGGATTACAAAAATAGCTGTCAAGATCTGTTCTCCAGTGTTAAACGTTAAGCAGAATCGTATGAAGAGCGAAATTGTTTTGTACCTGTAAAAATGTTTTGAAGTGGGTACGAATTAAAATCTGGGAATTTTCCTCATATTTTGTCCTGCCCTTGTATAAGTAGTGCTCAAAATGAAATTTTCAAATTGACGGTACATTTACAAAGCAATGATGTCAACTATACCGTTTTCCGAAGCATAACGTCAGTCATATCGGACATATTGGACCTTTTTCGGTACTGTCACTAAGGTCCAGTTTACGACATTCAGATAAGGTGCGGACAAGAGTAACTTACGGATGAAATAACCTTTTACAATTAATAGGAGAAGGACGGTGAATGGCTTCTTAGAAGATTGTGCACTAATAAGACTTGCACTAAAATACTAAGAAAATTACTCTCTAAAATAAAAAATTCCAATCCTTTAGCAAGACATTAGAAAAAAATAAGATATTTGGAACTTTAAAATATAACTTTTGCTTATAAGCTGAAAGACGAAAATGTCCTAAGATCAAAGGAAAATATTAGCTACAAAAATACAAAACTTATTTCGGTAGTTTGAAAGATAAAAGCTGCTCAAATATTTAGATAAATCCATACAATTAATGCTTCAGTTCTTTCCTACTTTTCAGTAATGGACATGGGGCTACTGCAATAACCATATAAGTTTGGACGTTTCTTTTCCCACATACTATATTCATCGTGTGACCAGGTCGGACAGTGGCCACTCTACTCCACTTATATCACAACACTCAGCTGCGCCCGAATTCACCGCATATACTACAGACGTCGTTTGATTTTCCTACTTGTACTGCCTTAAGACGTGATTGCTATTACCCACCGGTGACGCCATTACAGAATAAAGTCATAAAACTTGTCCAGTGTTATGTTGTTTGTATGGTTAATTAATAAAATAGTAGAGTAATGATAATATCAGTTTTCTAACTACCAAAATAGGAAAACATGTAATGACTTTACTTAAACATAACATCATCTTTATTGTCACGAATCAATCGTAGACTCTAAATGTTAGCATCTTTCATCAGATAACATAGGTTATTTTGAACTTCATAGAACGCCTTGTAACTATAGTATATATCTCCAACGACTTCCATCTGTAGTATACCTTATTAGGTCTCTCTCAATAACGTAAAGATTCAAATACCATTGAGACCATTTACCTGTAAATTAGCATCTTGTAGGATTAGCGACAGTTATCCTACAAGTCCATTACCATAATCTAGAAGAAGCATCTCTCTTTTATAAGTTTACCTTGGTAACCATCTTACCAAGGTTTTTAAACTAACAAAGTTGTCTCAACAAGATACTTTAGCTCACCTCATTCACCCTCTTTTCCATAAAAGAAAGCTTCATGCCTTGGAAAAATTTTGGAGGTGAACAATTATCTTACTTGTAAACAAAAATAATTATCTCTTTAAAAAGTATCAATACTTTTGATATACTCTGTAGAAATTTTCGATCATACGAATAAACATTAGAAATTCTTTACATTCAATTCCATATTAAAAATTAATTATCAAGTGAAAAGTATAAACACTTCTTAAGTAAATTTCAATTCTTATACTTGCTACAAAAAATCATTCTAGAATTCGCATGAAGATCTTATCATCTTAGAATCTCATGTAAGTCATATTTTGCTTTTCAAAACAAATATTTTTATCTAATGTGGAAACTAATTTGTCCGGATCGTATCAAACCCAAACAACTTTCACAAGGAAACACTTATCTAGAACCTAATCTGTTCAGATCTAATGCAACTAAATCCAATTAATAACAAGCTATCTCGTAAGATAAGTAAAAATGAAAACATTCAATTCTTCTCAATTCAGCAAATTGATGTAAACCTTAGTAAATTCTTTTAACGTCATAATGTAATTCGACATCTCTTTCAGTTCTGTTCATAAAGACTTTAACAATATTAGTGCTTGAACAACATAACCCGTTAACAAGAAATCTTTTTTTTTTTAACACAGTCTTTCGATAAGAATAAATTAGCATAACCTTGTTGTACCCAATCATCAATGTTGAATTTGAAAGTCCCATCATCTTCATCTGCGGTCTGGTGTTCTTCCTCCTCTTGAACTCCTTTCTTTCGATTTTATCGTCTTTTTTTTGTTCTTTGCAGTTTTGGGTTAACCAATTCCTGGCTGTTTTCTGTTTCTGACAATGGCGTGTGAATATTTTCCTTGTTATGAATATTTTTTAACATAACCTGCATTTTATCTAATTGAAAAATTTTACATTTCACATTCACTTTTGTACTCAAATCTTGTAGAAGACTTCAATTAAATTGTCAGTGTGCTCATTTATATCATTTTTCATTAGACTTAGATCTCTTAACTTTCTATTGTGCTTCTGTCCTGTTGACACATAACAGTTTCAGTTGTTTAGTCTGATCCAAATCAACCGACATCAATTGATTTATTTTCTCCATTAATACATTATCATCTGTAACTGTATCATTTTGCGGTATTGTAAATCCGGGTCCTTAATCACTATGGGTTTCTTCCAATCAGGATACAATAAATGTTTTCCAGATTATCCCAATATTGTAATAGGGAAATCCGTGAGAGTAACTGAAAGTAACATTTCATATCTTTGGTTATCATGTATGACTTCAAGTTGATTAGTTCCCAAAATGTCTAAATGTGAGTTGTTTAGTAGATGTAACTTATCAGTATGTTGTATCAAGTTCTGAATAGCGCCTAATGGTACTAGTGAAATTGGTATAATGTTTAACTTAGTTCCTGTAGTAACAATGACTGGAAAGTTTTTACCGTTATGCTATAAACTTAATTGTAATGGAGTATCATGATCTTCTGTATTGTGTTCTTGTTGCATGTAATTAGTACTTAATATTAGCATGTCATTTAAAAGTAGCGAATTTAGCACATGCATATTAGGAAAAGGTGGTTCCGATTGTTCCATTTCTTGTTTTCCGACACTGTTTTCGGCTCTCGTTGTCTTTTTTGTTTGCAGACTGTTACCAAGTGACCTACTATATTGCATTCTCTGCAAACTAAACGTTTGGCATAACAATTAGCAAAATTTTGTGCGATCTCCCGCACAAGTCGTCAGTGTAGTATTCTCCCGCTTTGACTTTGAATAATTCTAACAAACCTCTTTGTGACTTGTTAAATCTTACTTGGTAACATTCATTAAACTGTGGATTATTTCTTTGAAAACACAAGGAATTTTTCTTAACTCGTTTCTCTACAAATATGATGTCGAGCACTTTCTGCAAGGTTAGTTTAGAATTAGCCAACATTCTTTTTCTTGTATCTTCTTTCTTAATACCTGTTACTAACTGGTCGCGTAGCGCTTCCTCCAAGCCATCTCCAAATGCGCATTTCATTGCTTACTTGCGTAGCTAGATTACAAAATCTTGTGAAGTTTGTATGGCCATCTCCTAGAGCGAATGAAATTGTAACGCTCCACAATCACATTTACCTTTGTGGTAAAATGTTCCAACATTCTGTTTGAAGTTTGTAAATGTTTGAGCCTTTACATCTTCCGGTACGAAAATATCCTTGTTAACTTTATATAGCTCATGTGTGATACATGTCAAAAAAGTTATTACTTTCATTTCTTCCTTGATCTCATACACCTGGCAACAGTTTTCAAATTGGTCTAGATATACCTCCATATCCATTGTATTTCAATCATACCTTTCTAAAACAGGCGCTCTAGAAGAAGCCATAGCTGCGACACATTATGTTATGTTATTTGCATGGTTAATTAATAAGATAGTAGAGTAATAATAATATCAGTTTTCTAACTACCAGAATAGGAAAACATGTAACGACTTCACTTAAACATAACATCATCTTTATTATCACGAATCAGCCGTAGACTCCAAATGTTATCATCTTTCATCAGATAACATAGGTTCTTTTGCTTTCTATTTACAAGTCACCTTGGTAATATTCTTACCAAGATTTTTAAATTAACAAAGTTGTCTCAGCTAGCAACTTTATCTCCCTTCATCCTCACTCAAATCTCAATTCCGAAGAATACTGCAGTTGAATTACGAAATCACTGAACTCAGGAGCATGTTAACGTTTCGAACTGCGCCAGTTTTGCTATACTTTGAATTTACGTATTTTCTCTGACATCCTAAATAGGTAAACTTTACTTTAGTATGTGAATAACGATATTCGAGCTCAGTGATCAGTGAAATTCAATAAGTTCCCATTCTGTCATATTCAGTATCTTTATTATGGATTTTTTGGAAGAAACACTAAAGATCAATTACTTGAATGTAAAGACATGACCGGAATAATAATTAACAGTCCAGTAAGCCAAACATTTCTCTTCAATGTGTACTACTTATATAAATTACATACCCAAAACGTTCCTATAAAAGATCACCGTTGTATAGATGAGAAGTATTTACTTAGAAACGGTATATAAACAAATGCTATCGATAAAGTGTGTACAATCCTATCATTTCTAAAATAACCTTCTTATACGCAATATCACCATACAGCATTCAGAAACGTGGAACAAACACTGCAATAATAAAGATTTTTCTACAAAAGTTTACTCTTTTCATTTATCCAGTCCATTTAATGATGTAATTTTATAATGAAATTGTGCGAAAACACATTCACTACGCTTGCTTCCAGAATTCTGTTCGTAATGGCGGATACGTATGTAGCGAACAGCACTGATTCTTCCTGAAAGTCTCAGTACCGGTACTGACCCTCTGATGTAGAGTCGGAACTTTATAATGGGGTCTTCGCCATTTGTCGCCTTTCTCCTACATAATTATCTATTGGATAAGAAACTGAAACTGATCATAATGTAGTAAAACTCAGCCTAAGTGGGAAAATAATTCTAAATTTCCTTCAATTTTTATGTTTGAAACCTAACAATAAAATCTTTTCAACATAAATAAAACTGTATCGTTAGAAAAAAATTTCTTTCGACTATCAGCTGAAGAACATAAGAAAAGTATCGGTCCATAGTATTTAGGTACTAGGTACGTTAAAAAGTACCTAGTTACAGGTACTATTTCCGAAATATTCCTAGGTATATGCTCTATATACATGTTAGTATTTACGTACTTTAAAACACTGTAAAGTCTTTGTACTAGTATCACTCAATAAATGTTTATACAATACTGATGGGGCGGGGAGCGAGAATGCACTATTCACAAATTTGCGAAATCGGTATCAGTTGAGTGTGGAAACGTTGACCCTTGGGTTGGTTAGTAGCCGTGTAAATTATTCTTAAATTAACAATATATTTCGGTGCCGCTTTTAAATTCGAGAATTTGGGTCGAAACAGCACTTTTCTAGATTTTCGATATCGTTATCAGCCGAGTACCGTAAGATGCCCCTAGGCGTTTTTTTTCTTCATCTTTTAAGTTGACCAATATCTTCTGATGCCACTGGCGTCTTTAAATTCCGGAATTTGGGCGAAAACAATTTAACAATTTTTAACAAGAGAATTGTTCAGACTCTTCGATCTTATTTATAAATATAGAAATATTAGCAAATCTAAAGCAAATCAACTGAATCATTCAAAAACACAGTAACGTAATTTCGGAAGAACGCCGAGAAAACTCCTTTTGACATTGATACATGTCACTTATTTTCATCATCTTCTGCGAAAAGGCCTGAAAGGTTCCACAAATTGAACAACATTTTTGGACTGACAATGATTAGACCAGCGAACAGCCAAACAAATGGTTATTGTGACGTCGATTCAAAAAGAAGTAAGAAACTACTCAGCAAAGGAAATCGGAAATCTAAGGTAATGTCAGGAGCTTTAGAAAAGGTTGCTTCATATTCTTTCATAAGTGAGTGGCAATGCATAGACCACAAGTCTATACTCGAGTCACCTGGCCTAAGAAGAATTTGATTGTGTCAACAAAGAAGAATTTTATAGTTAACCGGATAATGACAAGGATTACACAGTACACACTTCCTAGATCCACAGAGTACCATCCCGAAAACTCCCGGAAGTAAGAAAATGACCAAGAAAGTCAACCAATGAAATAAAACTGCTACCTATACGATAGTGTACTGATAGGAGATAGATCTGCAGCGAAAATTATTTCCACAATTCTACAAGATATCCGAATGATAACTGACTCTGATCATTCGACAGCTACAGACAAGAATAAGATAAGAAGAGAGAGAAGGAGAAGAGAAAATGCAATGATTTGCAAAAACGTGAGAGCAAAGATGAACTTCAAGTCCTCTTTTTAGATGGACGCAAAGATGAAGCCTTAATGAATTAAATCAGAGGAGAGAAGTAGAGAACAACAGTTACTGAAGGGCATATTGTTTTAATAAAAGGAACAGAATGCCAATATCAAGGTCATGTTTCATCAGCTAGTTATTCAGTGAAAACCATTAAGACTAAAATATGGAACAGTTAAATTAGTGACAGAGGTGGCAACTTCTGTGGTTTACTACAGCTGCAACAGAAGGCCTAATCAGACCCCAAATTAGATCCCAAAAAGTAATCTCATCCTTCCAAAGCAAATCAAAGTACGAAAAAGCATAACTTCGCCGAAAACATAGCGAAATTAAAAAACCTTCTAATTCCGTTTTTAGCTATTTTACAGGAGACCTAAAATCTACATAAGTTTTCCATTGCTTACATGGAAGTTTTGCTTGGAAAATTTTGAGTTTTGTGTTAAATAAGCCTTTGTGGACCTTCAAATTTCAGTGGGAGGTGTAGTTTAATGCCACTAGTATTTTAGTGCAATAATTTCAAAATCGTTTCTATCCCAACCACCTAATTGTTTTTCTAGTTAAGGTGACGATAAGCAGATGAGAGACACAAATAAGAGAATGAATATAGAATCATAAATAGTTTGGTGGTTGGGATAGAAACGGGTGGATCTCGATATGAAGCCATCTTTTCGTGGTGAGTTCTGGGATATTTCATGAGATTTACTCTGAGATAAAATTTGCTCTATGCTTGCCTGCCTGCTTGTCACTCAGCGATGCATGAAATTGTGGATTTGAATGAATGTGAGTTTTTCTACTGAAATTTAAGAAACCAGCGGCACCAGAAGATATTGTCTAATTGCAGAAAAAAATTACACGTTTACAAATGAACCCAAGGTGAAACTTTACCGCAGTCGGCTGACAATGATATCGAAATTCCGAAAATATTGTATCTTAAGGAGTAATTATTGTTTTGGCCCAAATTTCGAAATTAAAGGCTCCACTGGCACCGAACGTTATTGAACAATTAAAAGCAGAAATGCATGCTTACTAACCAATCCGAGAGGCAACTTTACCGTCCACGACTGTTATCAACTTCAAAAATCGGTGGAAAATGCGTTTTTGGCCAACCCGCCTTCACACTTAATGTTGTTATCAGTATCTATTTTTGATTTGCAACATGAACTATAACAGTAATCAATATGTATTTTACTGTTTGCACTTATATCCTCTTTTAGTAAAAAGGCCCAGTCACTTTTTTCCCTTTTACATCACCTCACAGTTTCTGTGGATTACAATTGTATATCAAGTATTCTGGTTGCAACATTAGTTCTGTTACATAGACACTGACTTCTTACATACGTAAAATAATGCATGATTACGGTTACCACGACAGTCCCATACGTTCAAAGAGTTAACCTAACCTTGAAATATATTTATCAACCAGTTGTATAAATATAAAATAAGGAAGGTTTATAATGATGGCACGTGATCACTTGTAAGAAAGAAAATACTGAGCTTTGACACCACTCACAACGCGCGCCTATTCTTTTAAAGAAACCCGCGCGTCTTCGTCATGACGTCACAGAACGTCGTCTGCTGCGCGGGAAACGTGAGCGGCCTACCTATTAAAGAAGTCTATATACATTGACTTTTGTCAGCCACAGGGAAAGATACCTAAACACCACTTCTAGCACCCTAAGATGTTAGAATATCCACTTTCAGAATGCGCATGTCAATACGCAGTCTCTTCATTGATGGGAAGCACGCGTCACAAAGATGAAAAATCGTATTAGTAAGATGGAAGCGTTTCCTCTTGCAGTTCTCTAGTAATCGATACAACCCACTAACAAACGTAAGTGTATGGTTGAGTGCTGTTTAGAGTACAACGCCTTGCAACATGCAATAGAAGTGACAGAGGAGAAGGTTGAAGTTGATGATAATGATGTAATATTCTTATTCCCACAGAAGCAAGTGTTTTGTGATATTGTTTCTGCATTATGTAAATATTGGCAGTAACTATCAATTAATGCATTTATTTCAACTATGATCCTAATCTACCGGTTAGTGAACAAAGGTGCAAAATCTTATACTCTATGCATTATTTCATATACTGTATAGGATAGATTACTTCATTCGGTTCGCAGTTGTATCTACACAATGAAGGCGACTCAGTCTCAAATTGTCAGTGATCTAAATGACTATGAAAGATTAAGATCATGTTATGTGGAAAATGTAAGAAAAAGAATCCAGAAAGAAAACAGCTTTGCTACCAATGCAAGATAAGGTTCAAAAATACATCGGACGTTATTATCAGATCTAAGTCTAAGCAAGTTATAATGACAAGTGAACAAATAACCAACCAAACGAACCGACCTAACGAAGCTGTCTCAGATTCTTTGTTACAGTGTACAAGTTGTGAGCAAACAAGCGAAGAAATAGTGTCATTAAAACAGTTATTCAGTTACTTTTGGATGACGTAACGTTCCTCGAGAACAAAATAAATGAACTACAGTGTGAGAAAAATAATAGTAGTAATGATTCTATGGTCCAAAGTAAAGAACAAACATGGACAGGAGTGGCGCAGAAATTTGCAGATCAACAAAATAATCAATCTAAAAGTGTACCTGTGCATTTTGAGTCCTCCAATAAATTTTCAGTGCTTTGTGAAGACATAGGCGAAAACGAAAACGGTATTGAGACGAATTTGTTACCTTGGGATGGTATTCTGACGAACGATAGTCAGAAGCAATGTGTTTCGAGAAGTGAGAGAAGTATTTCGAGAACGGCTGCTTCAGAAACAGAGGCAGATGTAAGACCTACAGTAAAATGTAGAAAGAAGATCCTATTGTTAGGAGACAGCCACCTCAGAAATTGTGCCTCGATAATACAGGATATAACAAAAAATGAATATGAGGTGTGTAGTGTCATTAAACCGAATGCTAGATATGACAGGTTCTTAGAAGACATCGTCAATCTTACTAAGGACCTAACTAAGAATGACTGTGTAGTGCTGTTAGGGGAACAAATGATGCGTTAAATGATTCCTCTAAAGTGAGTAATACTTTGGACTCTCTCCATAGGGCGTTAGAATGTACAAGTGCAAAGAGTATCCAAACTGTAGTATTGTCAACCCCATATATGTATTATTTTCCTAATAGGTGCAACGGCGAAGTGAACAGGACTTTAATAATCGCGTAAGAAATATGGTGAAGGTTTTTGACAATACAAATATTGGTGGATTAGAATGTCTTGTCAGGAAAGACTATACTAACCATGGTTTACACCTAAATGGAAATGGGAATATAAAATTGTGTAAGATTATAGATCATTATATTCATACCCATGCTACCGATTTTTTTATAAATAGTCAGCCCTTACATGATGTATCTAAATGTACAAGGGCTATAAATACTTCCAAAACTGGGAAAGAACTAAATGAAGAAAACAGCTCCTAATATTATACAGTCGTTACAACTAAATTCTCAAAGCAGTGTTGATACTGCTGTTAATTTAGGTCCTGCAACGTTTCAAAAAGGACCTACACAGCTATCTTATATGAGAAACTTTCATAATGTTAATAAGAATAAGATGGTAACTATTTTTCACCAAAACGTACAAGGTTTCACTATAGGTAAACAATTAAAATTAGAAGTACTTTTAGCAAATGAATTTAAAGATGCTGACTTGATTTGTGTAACTGAGCATTGGTTTAAACAAGATGACTTACCCTTTTTAATCTTACAAAATTACATTTTAGTGACTAGTTATTGTAGAAATATTACATTTAGGGGAGGGACGTTAATTTTTGCAAGAATAGGTCTCAAGGTGAAAGCTTGTACAAGGTTCAGTCAACTGAATGCAGAAAAGGAATTCGAGAATAGTATTATGGAACTCTCAGACATAAATGTTGTAGTAATTTGTATATATAGGACGCCTAACAGTAATGTACAATTCTTAATTGATAACCTTGCAACAATACTTGATTTTTACCGGGACAGTAAATATACGACAATTGTGGTAGGGGAGTTAAACATAAATTTTCTAGCTAATAAGATTCCTCTAGAATTGCAATCTATATTAGCAATGTATGACTTACAAATTACTAGGATTACAAATCATTCGGAAACTGCACTAGATCAAATATTAGTAAGTACCAATTTTGTCTCCTGTCAAGCTATTGTAATTCACACTGGGTTTTCGGATCACGAGGCTCAAGTACTCAGAACAACGAAGCGAACACAAAAGTGTTCTGCAAATGATGATAAAGAAATTACTAGTTACGAAACATTTAGAAAGTACAACGAGGAGAGTGTAAAATATTTTCGATATTTGCTTTGTAATGAATTTTGGGGGGACGTGTATACCAGCAGAAATGAAAATGAAATATATAATAGAATAGAATCTAAAATCAAACACAATTTTAAAATTGCTTTCTCGATATAAAAAGAAAAAGAAAGAAATTAAATAACCATACTAATATATGCGAATGGATAACACCTTCTCTCCTGCGTACAAAACATGAAACTAGGGCTCTTTATGAAATGTGGAAACGTGATAGAATGGATGAAACTTATAATAATTTTAATCTACGGAAAAAACAATATCGTAAAGCTTAATAGGAGCTAAAAGATCATTTTGTAGTTCAAAAATTGTAAACTCTAATAATAAATGTAAAACAATGTGGAGAATTGTAAATGATGAACTTAATATGAAAACAAAAATACCCCAATCTATTACCTTAGAATGTAAAGACAAAAATATTTCCGACCCTTTGGAAGTAGTTGATTAATACTTTATAAATGTAAATAATTGAAACAAAGCAAACATAAATTAGGTATATAAAATGAAAACATCATTAGTACATAATACAATTTTTTTATACTCAGTGAATTATTAACAATAATAAAAGGGCTAAAAAATAAACGATTCTCAGGGATATATAACTTATCAGATAGTATAATGAAAAGTTGTTATGAGCCACTACTAACTTCTTTATGTCACCTCACAAATGTGTCTATGGATACAGGAACCTTTCCGACGAAATTGAAAGTTGCGAAGGTGAAGCCTTTGTATAATAAAGGAGATCGGAAAAAAGTAGAAAACTATAGACATATTCCACTACTATCTATAATAGCAAAAATACTAGAAAAGGTTATGTACAATCGTTTAATTCCATTTCTTCTAAATCATTCTGTATTTTCAAACTCTCAGCACGGTTTTCTGAAAGGTAAAGGTACGGACACAGCGATATATGATATCCTGGAAACAGTTTGAAATAGTTTAGAACGGAAAGAACTTTGCACAGGCATCTTTTTAGACCTCTCCAAAGCCTTTGATATGGTAAACCATAAACTTCTATTAAATAAAATGTGGTTTTATGGTATTCGGGGAGTGGCTAATAAGTGGTTTCAAAGTTACCGTATGGATCGGAAGCAAGTTGTAGAAATATATGTTATTTCTAATGTTTACCAGAATCATACTTCAAGAGCAAAAAATAATTTCCTGTGGTGTACCCCAAGGATCAATTTTGGGGCCCATCTTATTTCTCTTATATATAAATGATCTTGCAGTATCGTTAGAAGGCTGTGATGTTACTTTATATGCAGATGACACTAATATATTAATAATGGGTGATAATGTAAATTCACTGTTTAACAAAAGTACACAAGTGTTAAATCAACTATCTATTTGGTTGAACAACAATGGACTTATACTGAATACAGGAAAAACCATAGCTATTAATTTTCGTAACACTGTGGTACGACCTGTTAAACTTGCTCTTAACATAGGCAATAATTCAATAAACTACGTCGAAAATACAACTTTTTGGGGGGTCGAAATTAAATTTAATTTAACCTGGGAGAATCACATTATGAATATTGTAAATAAACTAAGCTGATTATGTTATGGAATTAGTAGTGTTAGCAAGAAAGTAAGTCTGGAAACTGCTAAAAGTCTATATTATGCGCTGTTTCATTCTTGTATGAAATACGGTATAATGTTCTGGGGAAATGATACGGAAACTTTACCGCTATTTAGATTACAGAAGCGCGTGGTGAGAATAATAGCAAATGCGAAACCAAATTCTCCATGTCGAAAGCTATTCCAGGAAAAGAAAATATTACCTTTGCCATGTGTATACTTATATGAGCTCGTACTATATATAAGGAAGAATTCTAGAAACTTTCAAATAAATAGTGATGTTCATCATTATAACACTCGAAATAAGAGCCACGTCCACTTTTTCTGTCACACCACAAACATTTTCCACAAGAGTGTAATGCATTTAGGTGCTTCCGTGTATAATGCTCTCCCATCAGCAATAAAAGATGAACTATCTTTGCGACGATTTAGCAAGAAGTTAAAAGAGTACTTACTTACTCATTGCTTTTATTCTGTAAATGAATATTTGAATCAATGTAGAACCTAGTAGTTATTAGGACGGGATTTTGTATATTTATATATTGTAACATTTGCAAGTACAATTTATGTATAATATCAACTTGAATAACTGTGAACTGTACGTAAACTGTATGTAATTGTCTTGTCTCATTGTCTAGACATTGTCTTGCCTCATTGTTTAGACAAATCCCATATCATGTAACATGATCAGTGGATGAATAAATTGTTATCATTCAGTTTTTGGTTGAAAAAGAATGCGTACAAAGTTAATAGACTGCTTTTTTTCGCTATTGATTTAAAGAACGCTGAAAATAAAATAAAACATGCTTTACTATCTGATATGTTTCATTTGACAGTATTAAATACGTTTGAGTGCATATGACATTGGTAAAGGACAATAAATATAATTTGTGACAGAAATGTGCACAACAGTATATTGTTACGAGCAATTTACGAATTATGTCGGCTGAGCACACTAAGCAATAACCAACGAATAATAATTTAGGAGTAACAATTTTGTTACCTATGTGTGTATAGTGTTGCATAGATTGTGCTCTTTCATAATAATCATTTCTTAATTCGTAAATAATTCCCTTTCAGAGTCATTAAAATAGGAGATAAAGAAGTAGAATACAATCCCAAATTTCAGCTTATTCTTCATACGAAACTTGCAAATCCTCACTACAAACCCGAAATGCAAGCTCAGACTACTCTGATTAACTTTACTGTCACTCGAGACGGATTAGAAGATCAACTATTGGCTGAAGTGGTAAAAGCAGAACGTCCGGATCTTGAAGAACTAAAGGTAATAAATAATATAATTATATTAACATCTTCAAATAGCCAAGACTCATTGTTTTACCTAACTTTGCTAGTTGACAGACGCCAAAATAATCTGTTGGCAATACCTGTTTATTTGATAGAAAGAATTTTAATTTATACCTTTCATGATCACAACATCCCAGAAACACAAAAGAATAATGACACATTTGAATACGATTTTTAAATAAACAGTAGGAAACTTTTCAGAGCGGTGAAAGTAATTGAGCTGAATGTGTTTGAAGTGTTATTGTTTATAGTCTTAATGATAATGTGCCATCAATGAAAACTAATTTGCCTGAGATGATGTTTCGTAAGAAATATGCACGTACCTGAAAAAATAAGAGTTCATTTGTTGTCCGCCACAACTATCTACAGACTGCAGCTATCTCAGAGGCCGTAATGATAGACACAAGACGAAATTTCAGTTGTTCCTCTTTGCCCTTAACTTGCATCTCAGACATGAAAGTTTGCACATTCGTGCCTTTGGTATTGTAGATTTCAGTATAGAAATTCAGTCCATTCCGTATACGTAGAAATTCAGCCCAGCCCAATATATTCAGCCCATGAGTGTTTCAAGAATAGAAAAATAATTCCAAATAGAGCGATACTACACGCACGGAACATTGTTATAACAATCGCTTGCACCCACAGTATTCAGAAACTGCTCTTATCTCAAAATGTCAAATGTTACATATTCGCAGTTTTCGCATTGGATCAACGATATGTACTATGCAACCAAAAGAGCCCACACAACTAAAAAGATTATTACCACTTAACGAAAACGCCATTGTCTCTTAAAAAACGCCCTTTATAGAACAGACAGATAGATAGAAAGATCAACACTACTCATTTGTGATACACTTATGGCCAAACTCTCACACAAACGGAACAACGGACATTAATAAAGTATTAAATTATAAAAATAAAACTTCAACTAGAGATGGATATGTGCGTTTAACGCAACAGGCGTGCAGACATGGATGAACTAAGGACCACTAACAATAAATAATGCTAATGACCTCAGGCAACATAATCTCCCACCCAGGAGAAGAGTCTTTTTATTGAGCAATATGCCTCACTCAAATAGGATGAAAATATCCTCTACTACCCACAAAGTAAATGTTATGTCGTAGAAATGAGAACCCAAACTGTCATATATATGTGAAGCATCCGGGGTTGAAGGCTTATGTGCCAGACTATATTTGAATAGCCCTACTACATGTGATCTATTTTCTAATCCAAACTATTCATAGCTTTATCATAACATCGTATTTTATTAGTGTTTAAAATTTCAATAACCATCTATGTCGGAGCAATTATTACACTAGCATCTGTACCAGACGTTGAAGTTGCACCTTTCCCAAACACTGGGGAAGATACCAGCTACATTTACGAACCAAAAATGCAACGAAGCATGTTACTCTTGTCAACTTCCTCACTGAACAACAACTACATTTCTTACGTACTTACTGCATTCCAATGCAGAAAAAGCAACACATTAACAAATTAAAGAATGCATAAATTGAAATAAATTGAATTCCAATTTCTACATTTAGCAGAGAAACAGTTGTACTATGTATTCACTGAAGTGACAAACGACAATCCTTCCTTCCTTCTTGATTCTAACTCGCTGATGTTCAGATCTTATACACACGAGTACCCAAGCATCTCCTGGTCAATAATTCGACACCAATTCATTACTATTTTGGTTGAATCTGGACAATGAATTTTGACAAGGATTGAGCGAATCAATCCTCGAAAGCATTGAGGGAATCAATTTCAAAACACGGTAAGTTAATAACGTTTTAGGCATCCTAAGGGAGGATGCCTTCGGGAGGTGCCTTCTCTTATGAACCATTCAATAACAGAACCTAATAAATGCTTTTGTGCTTGGAAAAGATCCTATTAGCTTATCGTTGAAAGAGATTGTGGAATAGGCCCTCACTGCTCTAGGTCTACATTGCACCGAGAGAACTTGTAGCTGGGTTTTCTTCCAAGGTGATTATCCCCTTCCCGCTGTTACTCAGTGCAATACCATGGACCCAATTACTAGGTGTAGCCGGCTGCACCGATTGGAAGGCAACACGTCGTAGAGCCTTTGGTGACCTACCTCAGGGGATGGGACATCAAGGAATCATCCAGAAAGTACTCTAGCTGACAATTCAGAACGGCTGCTCGGAACGGGAGAATTCCATCTTAGAAATATTTCTTAGTAACGGTTTTGTGTATTATTAAAAAAGAACATGTGAGTAAAACTATTGTTTAAATTATAGTCATGCCAGGCTAAGAATTACTATAAACAAAATTAACAATAACAATTTGCATTCTGAGGTTTACATTTTTAGTTTACCTTTATTAAAGCAATCATCGCCTTATTAAATAAATTTTAGTGATTAATTCAACATTTTCAGACAATAACATAACCTTCTAAATTTTAAAACTCAACTGATACATTGACAAATACATTTAAAAAATATAAAAAGTCAATACATACCTAATGTTCTCGGTGTGTTGTACTTAGAAAGCGGGCAAAATTATCCTGAGTAGTTTCGGAAATACTTGGAGAAATAACTTATTCATAGGCGAAAGTTTAGGAATAAAAGTAGGCAGTGCTCACACACAAGCTATGTTGCCATAAGGGCATCGGATAGCATTTTCAGACTTTTTGATTGCTTTAAACATTTGTTTCATACCCATCTCAACATTTCATCTATAACATTTGAAACGTGCCATGAACCAATGCAAATGCAATACGGCAATTAAGAGCTATACATGTATTGCAACTGATCAAAGAGAAGTCTACATTTTTCTTCAAAATACACCAATTAAAATTGCTAAGTAAACGATATTCAGAAATTAAAAAATCGCAAAATTTGTTCGTTCTCTTTCATTCTGTATAGGATAAGATAAACCGTATAGAACCATAATCACTTAAAACACGAACCACCATTTTCCTCGTTAAAATGAGGCAAATCCAAGAAAAATACCAGTCAGTATAGTCGGCATTTTTCCATGTACGCCATGAGACGCCACGTTGCCAAATGATGTCTCCTTAGCAGAGTTCCGTACCAGTCCGCTCTGTCCATTTTCTCTCTTACTATGTGAAAACGCTTTTGCGAAACGTAGCCGCTTTTCTCTTGTGTTTGTGAAGTTCGAGTACGCCTGTCTTTGTATTCTATAATGCAAGTACCTTCTTTCCCTACCTTTTTACCACCTTATGATAAAAATGAAGCTTATTTGTTCCATAGTTGAACACATACATACAATTCACTATTATATTTCGAGTCCATTGTAGGCTTGTAATAATTTAGAAAGGAGAAAACAACGTGCACGTATAGAATGAACAGATGCTTGAAGTGACAGTGGCGACACGTAGCGAACTACGCATCAAGCATGGAGAACAATTTACTTCTGTATAGCGTGTAAGTTCAGGACGTGATCGTGGAAGGAAATGTGATGAAAATGCAGAGGAAACGGACCTTTAGAGTTATTGAAGGTTAAGGCCAGGTTTTATTTTCGCACTCAAACCATGTATAAAGGCGCCCTCCCACAGATGGCGTGTTGAGGTGCCGGTCGTAGGGGGTAAATTATGTATTATGGCAACCAGGAAAGATAGATCAAAATTGGTGTTGTAAGATTCGATGTGTAAAGACACTGGGGCATCCAGTTTGTTGATAGTGCAAAAGTGACGATGATTGCTAAGTCGAAGGTTCAGAGCACAACCTGTCCTTCTCCCCCACCTTCCCATAAAAGGCATGACAGAACTTGCAGGTTAGGATGTATATTGCATTAGAGGTGTGGTATGTACCCTTGGGATTTAGTGTGTACAGACCACTAGCAGTATTTATTGATAGTGACTGTGGTGGAAGTGATGAAGATGTTTCTAAGATTATGGGGATGTTGAAAACTAATCTAGGTTGGGTGGAGAATATTGTTTGACCTTGGTTAGTTTAGGATAGAACTAGATGATTACAGCCGGTGGGTAGAATGTTTGAGGATGCACGGTGAATCTGTTTGGTTACAAGGTTAGATGGGTAGCCACGATTGACTAGAGCCTTCTGGAGGCGTTGGTTGTAAGTTTTATTAGCAGAGGTGGTGGAATTTAGGCGTTGTTTCTTGAGGGCAATGGAGAAAGGAATCGCTTTCTTGGTAAGGATGGGAACTTGCGTAGTGTAAAAACTACATATGGTTGGTAGGTTTTATGTGAACGGAGTAGTGAGGGTGTTGTTTTCTAAAGTGATGTCCATGTCAAGGAATGTTACTCTTTTGCTTTGCTCGAGGACTAAGATGGCGTTATTTTTGCGCCAAAAATCCACCTTTTCTAACCACACCTTCCAATAAGCTGCATACTAGCCTCGAATGCTTCCGTCCTCCCTCCACTTAATAGCAACCATCCAAACGAACGTTACATCTCCTTAGTTATCTCTGCCAGCACCAATAGTGAGTTCTCAAATCAAATGACCAAGGAACCTAACCTAACCCATAACCAACGCAAAGCCCTTGTAGCGCTACGCGAGAACCATGACATAATGGTTCTCCCAGCAGACAAGGGGTCCACTATAGTAGTCCTAGACAAAGCTGACTACCTCCAAGAGGCTTACCACCAACTATCCGATCCTAACACCTACAAGCCCACCGTCACAGACCTAACCTACACCCATAAACAGAAAATTTCCGATTTCATTACCGCTAATGGTCCACATGAGGCCTTATCTGAAATGTCTATAAAGTACATAACCATGGACAGTCTATGCATCCTGACCTTTTAACTATTACCGAAGATCCACAAACCAGGTAACCCAGGCAAACCTATTGTAGCCAGCTTTCATTTCCGTACTGAATGCAACACCACACTCTTGTTGACTCCTTCCTTCAACCACATGTTCAAGCGCTTCCTGCCTACATACGTGACATCTACCAATTCTGAGAAATAATCCGTAAATTACTGCCTCTTCCTTCTGACATACTGCCTTGAACAATAGATGTTACAGTCTTGTATACCAGCATTTCGCATGCGCATGGCTTAGTAACAATGGAATTCTTCCTTATCCGGAGACCCAAACCTCATATCCAAACCACAACTTTCCTTCTTAACCTGGCCAACCTAGTTCTCACATGTAACAACTTCACCTTTGACGACAAACACTACCTTCAGAACCGAGGCACAGCCATGCGTACAAGAATTGCACCTTCTTATGCTAATCTGTTTATGGGCAAGCTGGAACATGATTTCCTGCAAACTCAACCTTTGAACAAACTATTCTGGAAAAGGTTCTAGGATCATATACTGATGTTATGGTCTCATGGAGAAACCAGTCTCAACATTCCTAGAACAGCTGAACCAATTCCGTGTTGTCCAGTTCACTTGGTCCATCTGAAACAGAAGATTCACACCCCTTGACGTTGACAACACATTAGAAAACAACACCCTCACTACTTCCGTTCACATAAAACCTACCAACCACATGCAGTATTTACACTACTCAAGTCTTGTGATGGTCACATAATTACTTATGAAAGAACATCGCATGGTGTCCGTACACTTTTGTACAGTTATTGTATAGTGGATTTGGGATTTGAACCCATTCCGTGTGAATTGACATTTCCCGGCCGCGCCTGAAGCAAACACGGACAGATACATGGTGAAAACGTTTTGTTGAGGTGGCAACCCTGTACGACTTTAGATGCAGTTTTGGAGCAGCGTGGTGACGGGCCTATAGAAGTAACGATCGTCAAAAACTAGTGTTGTTCGAAGGAAAATATTGTGAAAAGTAACTGAAAAACTGTATTCACGGAAAGTACATATCTCGGAGCAAACTGGAATGTAGAAACATTCAGCATTATCCATAGATAGTGTCATATATAGGATAAGTATTGTGTGCCTTCGACATAGCAGGGAACTGTCAGCGGCTACTCAGGTAATGCTTTTTATTATTTCCATTCTGATATTATTCTGGAAAGGATATGAACTGTGATTATGAATACTGGAACTGTGATTATGAATACTGGATATGAGATGAATATTCTACGTCGATATTTGAAATAATTATAATCGTGCGTTTGTCTTGTCCGTACGAATAACAAAGACAGCAATAGCGGGACAGCACGGATTGTTGCCGGAGGTCACGTGACATATTTACTGCGACGCAATTGTTGATATAGCTCAAGCTTGTGCATTAATCGCAACTGCAGATATATGTTAGCTAGTTACATCGTCAGTGGGCATAATAAAATAATAATGTTGCACTCAGGATTCTATCTACGTATTTCAGAAAAAAGAAATGCTGTAGTAGTAGTAGCATAGGTTGACATAGTATGTAAAACAGATTCTGATAATTGAGTTAGGTTATCATTAATTGGATATAGTTATCGTGTGCCACAGTAGTAAGCAGCTTGGTACCGATAGTTTGAACCACGGTAATGAAGACGTATATGGATTAGTGAATCTGTAAACTTAGAAAGAACATCATATTTCCGACTTAAAAAAAAGTTTGTTTCTAAGAAGTTATGTATAGATTGGTAGATCGCACATAGTTACAATAGGTGTTGCGGTGTGACAGTTTTCAATTGCCGTGGTATATTCTCTGTCATTGTTCATTTTATTCCTAAGAAAATTAATGAGAGGATATTGCATACGTATTGAAGTCGTGTTTATCTCAATACACGTCAGGTGATATTTTCGTAGAGTGACGTCACTTTCCGTAATTGTTTCAGTGTGTTTCTAAGTCAATATGTACTAAGCTTTTTGCATCTAAAATAAAGGCAGTATTACATTGCGGGTAATAATAGCGTCACGTCAGTCGAGATTTCGTATCCAACAATTCCTGTTTTGTATTATTATTTGGAATGTATTAAGGTAATCGGTGTGCGCACATATACGCTAAAATTACTAACCGTAATAATATTGTAACGTTGAGCTTAGCGGGAAACACGGTAATCGAAGTACTGACGTCAGACAACTGTATTAGTATAGTAAAACGCGTTAATATTACGCTAAGAAAGTACAGTCACTTTGTATGCAATCATTTGTTCTAAATACCGTTTATGTAAAAATGTTCGTGTTTTATTGTATGTTTATACAGTTTATCTTTATTTGAAAATATTCGTGATTTCTACGTTATCAAACAATATTTATTGGACAAAGATTATACAGAAAGATTGAAGATTGCTGTTCCAATTCGTTTGTATTTTGTGTGTCGATCATATTTGACGTGTAAAGCCGCGATACATACCCGAGAAGTTGGTATATGCGTTAAGTGTGTATTGGAAGTACAGTATTGGAATTAATAAATATCATTTTTCTAACTTCCATGGCGGTGTAAATGTGTTCAAAAATTGTTTATTTTGCTTGGAATACCCTGTAGACATCCTAACAGAGCTATTTAAGCCTGTCTGAATAGAAGTGGAAAATTTCACAAAATTTTTCTGAAGCAAGTAATTTTAAACGATTTTTGGAACCCCACACGTTTTGCTTAAAATCGCGATTTTCTGTGGTTCTAAGCTGTTTAGACTCCTTTTTCAAGTGATCCCCCACAGTGCGAGAGGTTTGGGACCATTTCCCCCCATTTTCTGATTTTCTTCTATATTGTGATTATTGTTGCAATATTCGTGTTACCCGAGATAACAGGGGACTATTATCGGTTCCACCGTTTCATAACCACCTGTTCCCGGTGATACCAACCGATTGGCTATTACAGCGCTATACAGAGTTCCGGAAGCAAGTATTTCGATTTTCCATTGTCAAAGCTTGTCAACCTGCAATCCTTTTGTGTCTTGTGGCGCTTTTGGAAAAAAGAAGTGAGACTGGAACGTCCGAAGCAAAATCCCGTCATTGTCTCCATCGTTATCAAGAAAGCGATTCCTTTCTCCTTTGCCCTCAAAGAACAAGACCTGAATTTCACCACCAATGCACGTTAACAACTTAAAGTTTAAGTTCTTTAAGTTAAAGACTTTATGTTGTGAGCGTGTGTTAAGCGAACTTCTTTATTGTCTACTCTACTGATGACGTAAGTATGCGAAAATTATAAGTGACTTTACAGTGTTGTGTGTGTAATTGTGTACGTGATTTTTGTCAAGATATTACATAAGTACAAATCCTTTCCTTTCTATTTATATTAAAATTTATCTATTATATTGCTTATCCTGCCATCTCCTTACATATAGGTGAAGGCCGGATAGGCAATATAATAGGTGAAATTTGAATAGAAAGGAAAAGAATTATACTGATGACGTGTATCTTGACGAAGATCACGTACACAATTACACACATAACACTATAAAGTAACTTGAAATAATCAGGTGACATTAAGACAAGGAGTTCCTATCTACGTTTACCAATGTTATAATGTAGGATATGTCTAGAGTATTTTCAAAAATGCGAAAATTATTATGTACAAACCTGGTCAGATATTTAAAGTAACATTGCTACTGTTCCAATTGATAAATCATGTTACTTCTAATTCTGCTGAAGAAACAAAGTTTCTCGATCAATGGTAGTGTGCAAAAGAAATCATACTACATTATCAAGAAGAATGGAAGAAAGAAAAGTCTGTGCAGAAAATTGGATGCAATTGTTTAAAAATAGAAGAACTCATTCAATATTACTACCTTCAGAAATTAAAGGAAATGGTTTATGCTTACTAGGCACATCTACGGCGTGTAGAACGAGCTTTTTCCATGAGAAACATTTAGAGATATGAAAAATTTCGATTCTCAAATTCAATAGTGATATTTATTTTTATGGTGCATATAAATTTCTCTCATAGCTATATAGGGTTTTGTACCATTTTAATGAAAGTAAAGACTGTTCTAATAAAAATTGGTATATCAGATAATATACCAACATTACAAGGTTGTTTCCACAAACTGTTAGAGGATAGTTCGATTGACAAATATGATAATTTTATTATTTAATATATTAAATTTTGTTTCAATGTGAAAATGAAGCAGATCATAAAGTTTACAGACTCCAGGATTTCTTTTGTGTTTGAATATTAATTTTTAATGTTTCAGAAAGTTTCTCCTTCTTTTATGATTTTGTTCGTTACTATTATGACTAGTTTCACATGCCATTTTAAGTCTAATTTCTCTCAGTCGCTCTAATGTTATGGGTAATCAACAGGATGCATGCAAGAACGCCACAAGTAGGAACTTTCAATGTTTATATTGTAAATATTTTAAGTGTCCAGTTTTGAGCTCAAAATATTATGGTCACCCTAAATATTCAGGTAAAATTAACGTTCTTCATCTCGTAAATTCTTGATGTAACAACAAATTTTGAACATCACTATATAGGAAATCTTCTTCCAACATACTATATTTTCATCAACAGTGAAGACATTTTCTCACATCAAAGTCTAACACTTGGAAAAACTCTTTTCTCTGCTAAAATCAGTTAACTTTGAATACAGAAACAAATTACGTACATTTATTTCTTGAGATATAAACAATTACTATAGCCAAAAAAATGTGTTACAATATTGTCGAAATTTAACCAAAGCCGCGAACAATAAAACTCAGCCTATAAACAAAAATGGTTACCAGGGTTATTACTCTGATCTCATGCAATCCTCAGTATACGAAATCGCTTGTCATTATTGTATTATTATTGTAGGAAAACACACATCGGGATGACTAAGCGAAATTCGTCTATCAGGGTCAACGAACATGACAGAAATACCAATTCAAATAATTCTATTTTTGACCTTTCTAAAGACAGAGAAACACAAAATAAAGACAGTGCGCATTTTATACAAAGTCAAATCCAAGTCAAAAAAGCTTGTTTTATAATATTTAATAGATCAACCAGGTAATTTGCATAAATCCCGATCTCCTTTTATCAATCCTTTTCTCACAATTTTTTTGCTTTTCTCGATACAATAATACATAAATGACACGCATGTCTATCTACATAAAAACTTGTTACTTTATTTTGATAAAAACATTTATTACAAATATTAAAGTTACTGAATATATTTCTATACATATTTTTATTCGTGCATATATAGTTTAATTAATTATATTCTTTCGTAATTATTCTCTGGTACCACAGAAAAGCGTTTTGAGTAAAAGTTTTGTTAAAATTGAATTTTTTGCACAATAAGATATGCTTTTGTTGGCGTTTTGTCACAAAAGAATTTATTTTATGGAAATCCAAGGATAACAAAGGGAGATACAATAGTTTAGAATTTCGTATTACGTGGATCTGGCGTATTTTATGACCTTTCCCTTCCTTTTGCTTTAAAATGAAGATACCTTTCATCCGTGGTACCATAGAATTACAAAGTGAAAATTAAAAGCTTGTGTCATATCAACTTAACGAACCGTCAAGCAATCGAAGAATTATGAATTAACCTAGATATAACAGAAATATTTAAACAACGACGTGATTATTAAGTTATATTTTTACTTTTAAATTGGTATTGAATACGAAGAGTATTTTCCTGGATATTTTATACAGTGCAGTAACAAATACTCTACTCAATTAAATCTATAAGTATTATGAATATTCATATGTTTTGATTTTCTAACAGGCTGAGTTAACAAAGCAACAGAATGATTTTAAAATTGTACTGAAGACGTTAGAAGACGACCTTCTGTGCAGATTATCATCAGCCGGCGATGATATCTTAGGTGATACAGCTCTTGTTGAGAATTTAGAGACTACTAAGAAAACAGCTGCGGAAATACAGGAGAAAGTAGCTGAAGCCAAAATGACATCCATGAAAATAGACGAGGCTCGTGAACATTATAGACCTGCGGCCGCACGTGCTTCTGTATTGTACTTCATTTTGAATGATCTTCATAAGATTAATCCAATATATCAGTTTTCTCTCAAGGTAAGTTTGTTATAATCATTACAACATAATATAATTGGGTAATAAATTCAATATGAAAGGGGAAGCTATATTTAAGCGAACGTTTTACACCAACTTTTACTGAGTTGAATTCATTTTTATTTTTTAATTGCAATTCCTCAAGTTCCATATTCACAATCTAATATTATTCTGTAATAGAGATTTCGGAGAATTTAACCCACTTAACGTAGACCATTTTCCTAAATAATCCTGAATAGAGGCGTCCGGGTCGAGGCAGAGACCCAATGGAAGGATAGAATCAACGAGACGACGAGATCCATGTAAAGACACTAAAGAGGACGGAATTGCCAAATCCATGGTCCGACGAATACCAAGTTCATCTGACCGAACGGGCAGAGTAGCCTGTAACCAAGCATTGCCACTCAAAGAACAATTAAGGATCGATTCTGGGCCTGCCTGTAAAACACAATCGTAACTCTGTAACAATGTCTCTTC
>JAGDQP010018220.1:12154-37005 GCA_022664845.1 Lepisma saccharinum
CTTAAGGATCAATTAAATAGATGAAGGTAGCAGTGGTTTAATCCACTTTTTAAAGAAACGACTTTTGAAGAGAATGTAAAACTTAATAGGGCCGTGGGAATTTTTCGATAGATACAAATTAAAAAAAAAATATTTGAATATCGACATGAAGAAAAATCGAGAATAGATATATTAAGTATCAATATTAAATTATTTTCGATTTTATAATTATAAAAAACACTTTCTACGACTTTTCGATTCGATTAATTTTCGATATGCAACAATTTTTCGATATATCTTTCGTCTTTCAATTTGTCAGTGATATCGAAGTTCGATATAGAAATTCATAAAAAGCACAACCCTAGGTGAGACATAAAGGTAACAAACATTCAGTATCTCAGAACTATATAATTGAAGCATAATTGAGATAATTACCGCAAATTATCTTCGCTTTCTTCTTTTCTTAAAAAAATGAGGCCTCGACCAATTTAATAATTTCACGAAACGATAATACATCCAGACACCGTAGTCTATTGATTACGGTAACGATCTTAGGAACAGTTATTGGGAAGGTAAGTAATCCCGAATCCAGTTGCTGGTCATCCTGACTGTGGTTTTTATTTCAGGATTTTTTCTCAGTAGCACTAGGTTCATGCGAGGGATGTTTCCCCACAGTAAAAATCTGACATTTAACTCTTTTTCATCTTTGCTCCTGGACATGTGCTGGTCTTGGTTACTCCTCTAGCTTCTAAAAAATTAATTAAATATGACGTAATCTCAACCAATGCATGGAAAACAAAAAAAATAATTCAGTGATTATTTATATAACTAAAAAAACAACTTTGATACCAGAAAAATGGCTACCATATCTATTTCTGTCCTCACGCACAGACGAAGAGGTATGACTTTGACGATACTTTGGTACCCTTAATTTTGAAATTGAATTTATTTATGATTTATAGGCGTCTAGGGCGGGATAGGAGAGGGGCGAGGAGTTTTGAGAAGGAGTCAGCCATGGCCTAAGTTAAGGGTACCATCCCGACATTTGCCTAGTGTAACTGAGGAAAAGCCCTGGAAAAGCCCTCATTCAGGATGGTCGGCCACCGGGATCGACCAAGGACCTCCTGAATGCTAGGCCAACGCTCTACCATTATTTGGTAATCTTAAGATACAATAAAAGCTATAAGTATAATGCATTAAAGATTTGATATGAGTTTGTTAATCAACGAAACCAGGACACTGCGTCCAATTACAGGATCAGTTAGGCCTTACGTACAACCAGATTTTGTTATGATTATACAAAATATTTGTTTCTTTTCAAGAAAGACAAATCATATGTAAACGTTCACCTCCTCCTTTCATATTTGAGGCAGACTGTTATAAATAATCATGTAACAGTTAAAATATTAATGGTGAGACATGCAGACTTGTTAGTGTTACTTAATGTTAACAGTCATTATCAGGTTTTTAACGTCAGTTAGTTTCTTTGTTTATATTTGATGTGTACTAAGCCCCCCTTCCCCCCTGAGTATGAACGAATGGACTTCGAAGGTCGAGTCTTGCACTATACACGACCTGCCAATGGCAATATGTCGTGTAACACGCACACACGAACACCTACCAAGTGGCTGACGTGACTGGAATCAACACGTTTTTTTTACTCCTGTTAACCTTTTTTCCTTCACACTAAATCTCCTCCGACTGTGAGTGCTGCTTACAGGAAGGGAAGAAAAAAAAGACCTAAAAATAATACTACTCTAGATGATAAGGTTCATAAAACATGACCTTTTCCATTCCCTTTTTTGCCCTTTTTAGGTTACGTTCTTTTTTTTTTCTTTCTTAAATTTACACGTTAACCTTAAAATACTGTCACGCTCTGAATGACGTAAAGACTCAAAATGCGATACCAGTTGAGTTTTCCCGCCTTTTCCAGTTCTTGTCAATATATTCTAATATTAAATTGTAAGTAAACAGACAATTACTTCCACGGATTGTAGTCTGTGTGTTACTTCGATACTGCCACGATTTGCATCACTTAAATGCTAAAAGTAACTGCAGTACAGCATCCAGACAATTGTTTGCACAGTATAATGTCCAAAAACGTTACTTCTTTATTTATATAACATAAATGGTAGCCATTTCTTGACATAGCAACAATTCCTTCTTTGTCAGTATGCGTCGACTTACTTTCATAGATTGTAACCTGTGTGTTACTTCAATATTGATACTATTTGCGTTGCGTAAATGCTAAAAAGTAACTTCAGGATTGTATTTAGGCATCTTTCAGACAGAATTATGTACATAGAGTTGTATGTAGCCCGTATGCTACTCAACACAGATACTATTTGCGCTAACAAACTTGTAGAAATTCCAAGATTGTATTAATACTTTTAGCACAGAATAATGTTAAGGAGGTATCCAAACATTACTCTGTTGTTATAATTAGTATTCACCCCAGGCGCATTATGCAGATAACAAACACGCTAAAGTAGCCTTCTCAGACTTTTGAATATGAATTAAGCAAATAGAACACTTACTTACATTAATTGTAGTCTGTGCATTACATCAACAATGATACCAAGTCACGTTAGATAAATACTAAAAATAACTTCGGAACTATTTTCAAATATTTCTGGACAGGGCTGTAGTCGAGGGTATACAGAGGTATACGCCATATACTCTCTGATTAACAGCGCACATTAGCGTATACCTTCTGCAAAGATGCGTATACCATCTAATTACTTCCGTTTCGTTTATTCATTTAATTACTCCGGTGAGATTATGATAGTCAAGAACTTTTGGTTCCACTTGATTGAGAACAAAATGTTGAGGAGGGGAAGGGGGCATAACTACAAAATGTCCAACATTTTGGGTGCGTTTAATTAGCAGCCTGGCCGTGGGCAAGGCCGCGCCACAGTCTGGCTGTGGGCTGACTAGAAGTAGGACATGCAGCTCGTTTTTAGCGGGAAGCAGAAGCTGGCGAGAATCAGCTGTTGCCAACCACACTATAATTATTGAGTTGTATGATAATTTAGATTCAAGTATTCAACGTATTCCTTGTTTGTATATAGGTTGCTATAGAACAATTGAAACTTTCTGTTAATTAAAAATAATAATAATTATTTAATAGGTATAGGGGAAAAGTGTGTAGAACACTTAATACGTCACGATGACGGTTCACACTAACAAGATGTACGAATCATTAACTTGTTTTGTGTTATAGTTCAGGAGATGGCTCAAGTTGATAACAATGTTTTCTGAAAAGTCAGTCCGAAAGATAATACATTAACTATATCGATATACAGTTTCAAACACGTAAGTTGCTTTCAGAACTTCACTGGAGGATATTTTCTCGTGCTCTGAGCATGAGATAGTATTTTTCCATGGGATGAAACCGTTATCTTGAAAGTAAACGCTGACATACGCTGTTAGTACGCAAGCGCTATATACAAGGAACAAGTATAACCTTGTAATTAATTTGAGTTCCACGTAACTATCGCCCTTGTGTGTGTCATAGAGAACCCTGTTTACAAGTGATTAAAATGACTTGAGTACTCTGCCCAAATATAACCTGCGTATACTGAGGAGGGACAGATATATTAACTCTCCACATACGCGGTATACAATAGCCTGAACAATTAGTAAATCTAGAATGTGTCTTCTTAACTATAACTCATGTGACCGGGGGGAGGGGCCTATATTATTACGGTAGTTCTAGATATTAGCTGCTTCTTTTGTACGGCGTTGAATATACATCAAATGCTGCTTTCATTATTTCGAATACGTAGCATGCATAATGTGATGTAAAATCAAGGAGTGATAGAAGTGCTGCTAAAACACATACGTTCTTCTACATTATATCCTTGCACTCATATAACTCCCTTGGTTTTGCATCACATTCTGGGTTCTATATATCCTAAACGATCAAAGTAATAGTATTTAAAGTAGCTTCTAACAGGAGTAGCTAATAAAGAGAATAAATCCTCCTTGTATTTCTAGACAGAGGCTCTATAAATTTACAACTCTTACTGCTTTCTTGAGTGTGCCTATTTTAACTATTAGGGCTGATTTTCATTCACTCTTTCGTTGCTTGCGATTTGGGTGAGTAGCCAATTGAAACACATGTTTTATAGCGTGTTGTATTGTACGGTAAGTGTGGCACGTATTTTAATTGGCTATTCACCCAAATCGCACGTAAAGCAAGCAACGTAAGCTTTCATGAAATCCAGCCCTTACAAGAAAGCACGCAATAAAATACGTGTTTCAATTGGCTACCCATCCTAATCTCAAGCAACGCAAGTGGGCTTGAAAATGAGCTCTTACCCATGTGTGTCCAGTAGGCATACTATCATGGCTATTGTTTCAATATACAGGCTAGAAATATAGCTTATCAAAAAACAACTAACAGCGACAATTTGGTTAATATCAACGGATAGAAAATACGGGTCCCTACATTCTGAGAAAATTTTCCCCCTCTCTGGAAATTATACAAATCGGAAACTGCTAATTTCACGAGACCATTTTAGAGAAGGTTATCTACATTTCATCCAGTACTCACAATTCTAGTGTGTTGGTAGTCATACAAAATATAAAATCAACCACGCTCGGTCATGTTCAACGAAGAAGGAAATCAACAGTTACAATTTCTATCAGTATTTTTTATTCAGTTGGTCGGCAACGCTGATTCAACCAGAAATCCGCTATCTTGTTTTGGCTCGCCAACGAATATTCTGTTTAATTGCACACAGGGCAGGCCACTAGTCAGGCCACTGGCCGGACAACAAATTCAACGCACCCTTTATCGTAAACTGTTGACTGTAATAATAATTTTGTAGAAATACGCACATACAGCAGAACTTTTGTTAGCTTGGGAGGTCTTCTAGTGCAGATCTTCAGTAATATGAGATTTGATTTATGGTTTCAAAAGCAAGGTAGAAGTTTGACTTTCCAATGTATGGAGTGTCTCATAACGGGCTAAGCAATTGAGTCTGGTTGTACCTGATTGGTAACTGATACCATAGACCTCATAATAGATAGACTTAGCACGCTTCCCTATTTTTAGCTGCACTAAAACTAATGGTTTTTTTTGTTCAGAGCACGTGATTTTGAATTCACCCACTAGATAGCTCTGGCATAGACCTCATAATGACGTCTATGGCAGAGCTACCTAGCGGATGGATTCAAAATCACATTATCTGAACAAAAAACATTAGTTTTAGCGCAGCAAGAAATGGGGAAGCGTGCTAACAAGTCTATCTAATATGAGGTATATGCTGATACAGATGCTTCATAGGTTGTGCGAAAGTCTCATGAATCTTTTTTCTTCTTCCCTTAAATGCAGAAAATTATGGATATACTTTCACTGTTATTTTCTCACTCGAATATATATGGTAATCAATGAATTTTTTTTTAAAGAAAAATTAATATTTTATTCCTATATTAAATAAAAATATGAATTAAAATTTGATGACAACATAGGCATAGTCTTCGCTTAAAGATACTGCAGTTACTTTTAGCATTTAAGTGATGCAAATCGTAGCAGTATCGAAGTAACACACAGACTACAATCCGTGGAAGTAATTGTCTGTTTTACTTACATTTTTATATTAGAATATTTGACAAGAATTGGAAAAGGTGGGAAAATTCAACTGGTATTACACTTTAAGAGATTTATACTCTGGGAAAATTCTGGGGCTACAGTACTGCTTTTTGGAAAACACAATGCCCATAAATTTTCTGGATATATCCCTGAATTTATTATTATTCATGATTACACAGCGCAAATACTACTAATGTTTAGAGTAGGAAATAACGAACAGCTCGTGTCTGCAGTAGCTTTTACGCCTTTTCTGGTTTCCATTGAACATTAACATATAAAATGTAGTTAACAGAATATTATATGCACAGGCAATAACATATATACTATATATATATATATATATATATAACTCCAAAATTGATACAATTGACGTTAAGTAATTGCTAAAAGCGACTTGAGGATTGTAGTCAAACATTTAATGTCCAGACATTTTAATTTTCAATTAATGTCTGGACACAATTAATAAGTTACTACTATTGTTTACGAAATGTGTATGTAGTGATTATTGAATTAAGAAAAGGACTACAGCGCAAAACATATATAGTCCTTTAAAAAAATGAAACATATTGTAATTGCATCTTACAGTTTTCTAGGTATTAAAATGGATATTTTTTTTTTATTCATAGTGAAACCACAAAATTATTCTGATAGCATCTTATTCAGTCCTCAAGATGTCTATGTTCAATTTAACTTTGTAGGTAAGGGAAGACAGCGGAAGGAGGGGGGTGGCGTCACAAAGTGAAAAAAAAAGTGTCGGATAGGATATGAGAAGCATAAGCACCTCGTATCGCTTTTCAAAGCCAATCTCGTTGCTAACAAACCTTAAACCAATGTTTCCTTGTGGCTTCTTCCACCCATTCTCTCTTCATCTAAGAAAGAAGAAACTCGAGAAGGAGAGAGAGACAGAGACAGAGATCCGATTTAATAACTGATCACCATCATTTAATCAGGTTCCTTTAGATCCGTAGCCTCAATCCCTTGTTGAGGGTGAATATGATATCAGCTGAGATTTCCTCCCCTCTTCCGCTCGCTCTTCATTCTGACCTCCGGATTACGTAACGAGATCGTAATAAGGAAGAAGAAGAAAAGTTCAAATGCAGAGGCGGATGAAAATTGTGGAAAATATCAGCGCTTGGGAGATTATTACGAAGAGCGCTTATCCTATCAATGGTGTTAAGCGGATAGGAGTGAATTGATCTAACACCGAAACGAAGATAGAAAAAAGAAGAGAAGAAGTTTCTATGTTTATCTTATCTTAGATACTCTAAAGAAGGTAGATGACGCAGAAGAACAAGGATAAAAGAAGAGGCGAAAAACATGGTTAAAGACAAGCGGAAGTAAGTAAGAAAGGAAACAAGATTGAATATAAAGAAAGACGTGAATGAAATGATGAAAGTGAAGGAAGTTTTAAAATTCGCTCGAATTTTTATGAGAGGATTATAAGGCAGTTATTTCTTTTGAGAAAGACAGGATATTAAATGAAAGGTGATGGTTAATATAAAACCTTTCTTTTATGATCCAGGAAATGCTTTAAGAATATTGCAAATAAAATCATGATAGATTTTCAGAAAGATATCATTACTGATTTCCCAAATTCGTTCAATTGAAGTTTACTATAATTTTTTCAAAGAAAAAAGATTTTGCTTGTTTCAGTCAACTTCAAAACCTTTACATTTTCGTATTTTACAAGTTTTATTTTATTTTTCTCGGTTTGATTACTAAGTCATATAAAGTATTAACGAATACAAAATCTATTCTGGTTATGTGTCCGAATGCGGTTGAAATCCGGAGCCTGAAATGGCCATTATTGTTGTTGCAGGCTATTTTTCACGTATTATTCCTTTTCGCATTATTCTCTGACGTTGGGAATAATTTATAGTACGTATAACTATTTAGTACTGCACGGTTTACATAAAACCCCTCAATAAAGAAAAATCTCTGGACATATTGGACTGTGTTGTCCTTGCACACTAGGTATTAGGTCAGCTTAAGCCTGAAGCGCCAGGAACGCTTCATATACAAAGAAATTCGCCGTAGTTGTGATATAATCATACGTTATATTAGTCAAATACAGGAAATATAGGTTTAAATTAGTGTTGTTTTGATTTCATTCTCAAGGAATATAGCTTAGAATTTGGTTTGGTAATGTGGAACATCTAATCTGAGCTTCAAATCAAAGAATGTTCTAGGATTTGGTGGTATAGAGGAAAAAGTATTGTGTGTATTAACGAGAAGAATGGGGAAGTTAATGTAGGCGTGTTTTTGTTTTTTTAAAATAACATCTTCATTGTATGCTGAAAAAGTCAGAATTTATTCATTACTATTCCAAATAGGTACCGGTATAGTTAGCAGTAAGCCGGAGAATATAAATAAACTTGTGTTCCATATCGATTCAATATCGGTTGGAATAAGGGGTGCGCTCCAAATAATTTAACAGAGAGCTCAGAACAAATATAACAAAGGGCTCGCCCGAGCCCCTGAGAGCTCTTCCATCACGCCCCTGGTTATAATAATTAATTAGGTATGTAATATGAAATATTTAACGTTTATATTACAAATCAAGTGTGTAATTTACAAACTAGAGCATAATTTTGGTCGCCTAGGAAGAAAATAAAAAGGCATTTGTTACAAGTAGGCATAGAGCCAAGATAATGTAGGCGATATTCTATTATTTGAAGCGTTTTTAGTTCGCAACTTTCCTCGCTATACATTATGGAAGTTCGATGGGAAGATAAGTGAACGTTTAAAAAGTGATCGAGCTTGATAAATAGCGCGTTAATCGGCACAGAGAGCGCGCATTGCGCATACTGAGCGTACCAAGCGGCAGGTTTTTAACAACAAACTGCCATTTGTCCTGTTTCACTATGAGCGTTAGTCCTCGAGGTATATACGCTGAAGTGACACAAACTGTTCGAAGGGTTAGTTAGTGACAATGAAAATGCTTGAACAACAACGTGTGTACGTGTGAAATTTTCTGCAAACTTGCTGAATTTTTAGCACGTTGATCTTCATTGTCTCCTTGTCAGTAATCCAACGAGCAGCCCACTTCAGCGGATGTAACTCGACCGCTACTCATAAGCGAATAACTGAATGGGGCAATTGACAGTTTGTTGTCAAAACCTGCCACTAGATGGGTCCAGTAGTCATAGCGTGTTCTCTGCGAAGGTTTGGTCTTTTCCTAACACACCGCGTATTGTGAGCAAAATATATTATGTAAGAAGTTTTTGTATATTTTGTCACTGAAGTACATCGAAGTGTTTAAAAGTGAAGAAGTGAAACACAAGAGAATTTTTTAAAAATTCATGTAGGATTATTAGATTTTGCAGTATAATTATTGAAAATTAGAAAAGTGACAAGTTGAACATATTATAGTGAACATAATAATAATATAATTTAAGAACTCTTCCAAAATAGGGGCAACGTTAGTTTTTCCCAGCCTTTTAGATTACGTGAAGTGCAACGGCGTATTGCTCATCTCTGACTTGTAGTTAATGAGATGTAGGAGATGGACAAAGAGAGAGAGATAGAACAATCGGTATACCTTCCCCTATTCATTAGCGTTCATACTGAGGTGCTAATACTTACTCTATGGCTTACGGAACTCGCAAATTCATCACCGCAGTAACGAACGTTCTCCGTAGGATTCTGTCCTGAGCAAAATCAAGCCATGTTTTATCACAAACACCTACTTCTCGAAGATCCCTTCTAATATTATCCTCCCAACATCGTCTCGGTCTTTCTAACGGTCTCTTTCCCTCCGGTTTACCAACCACAATGGAGTATAAACTTCGTTTCTCTCTCATCCGAGCTATATGGCCTACCCATGTCGCGATTTCATTATTCTTACAACATCGTGTGAGTCGTAAAGTTCTTCATTATGCAGTCTCCTCCATTCCCCAGTCATCTCGTCCCGTTTCGGCCCGTATTTCTCTCTCATGTTTTTTTAACACTCGTAATTTATGTTCATCTGCTAGGGTCGTACTTTCGCAACTGTAAAGCATTACCGGCGGAATAACTATTCCGTTTATTTTTAGTTCTAATTTCCCATTATACTGAACGTACCGAGGCGCTTATTGTAATAATAATAACTTTACACTGTTCTGCGATTTATTTGTTCTGTGTAGAACATCGGTTTAATGAATATATTTCCCGTAATGTATAAAAAATCACGTTGTCTAAAAGCTAATAAAAACAGTACACAAATCGATCTATATATTCCGGAGTAATTGTAAAAAAAAGTTTTTTTTGTCAACAAATAACAAAATCTTTTGACATCGATTGTACTACGATCGAATTAATGCATTTTTAGTACTTTAAGAATGCAGGTATATTTCTCATTAATTCACTCATATATTACGCATCTATTACACGTAATAATAGACCTACAGTACCAAATAGTTGTTGTGTATTGATCAGTTACCACGCCATTGATGCGTGCATGCTGAACAGCGTGTAGTTGTGATCCTTTTGTTTTATTATACAGTACAGAGAGGGCAGACGCTCTGCACTTCCCATTACACAACATTCTGTATTAATGTACTTTGATCACGCATATATCTTTTTCCTTCATGAAATGCACGTTATAATCAATTTGAATATTTCCCTATTGAAATAAGATTCCTGGCTCGTGAAATTTAGCAGTAAAACAGAATAACCTTACATTATGCTAATCGTTCTTCCGCGTCCAATGAACTTTAATGGTTGATTGTGATCAACCATCACTATTCATGATAGTCAGTGGTAGGAAGCAGATACTTTTCATATTCATTTACCATCATCATCATTTGGATTACTGTCATTACGTAGTGTTTCTTTATTCCAAAGTGCGAATATATGGACGTCCTGTTGTTGAAAATGGTCCCACCTAGGCTTTCGTTCAGTCGTCTTTAACGCCATTATGAAAACTTAACTATGCAGTAAAAAAGCAATTTTTAGGTAGTAATTTCTTTGATATAAATCATTCATAAGAAGTACATAAATATTATCTTGTTTCTTTATTAAGAGGTATAATATATGTTATTTCTCTCCCCCCCCCCCCCAAACACACACAATGAATGACTGATTATAAGAAATAAATTAGCATTGATGTTTTGATTGCTTGTTCCTTAGTTATTCTTAACATCGAAAAGAAGCTAATACTTCATCTACTACTAATACCACAACATCTATTACTATTGCTACTACTACTACAAATAATAATATAAGAACAATAATAACTATATCTTTTCATTTGAAATTTTAAGAAGTGATTAAAAAACAACAATGCTTTTTTCTAATTTACAAATTATTTAATCTATTGTTCTGTGACAGCTTCTGTACAGTAAATTTTGTCTTTATGTGATGTCATGAAAGTTCTCTCTATTCTATTCTCTACTCTAAGGATATCATTAAGTAATTAAAAGCTGTTTCTTTACGTTCGTTGCATGAAAATAAGCTAGTTGCAAGATGTTCCCTCTTTTTCTCGCCAGGGAGCAGCACATTAAAAGCATCAGAGACATCTACCGTCAGTTTTGTTAAACTTGCTGAACAAAAACAATTGCAAAAACGTCATTTGCATACCATAGATTTAAAATATTACCAAAAACAAATTTATTATTCTGTTTTATATACTGTATAAATTCTTCATTACATATTCTTCCAGACTCTTAGATTTTACACAAGAATTAAATTAAAGTGGTGACATCTGTTCGACAACTTAACTAACTTATAAAAAAAAAAGAGATGAGAAAATTTTTCATCAAATTCTAGAATTTCTTTAATTTCGCCACAAAAACATGTCAATTCACTGTATTTGACTTATAAATTATTTTGAAAGTCTAGAATTTTTTTAGAGGAGAGGGGGGGGTGGAGGAATAGCAACTTAATAAATATGATGTCAGTACCAAATCTGAAAGACTGTAGCGGTAAGGGGAGGAACAACTGTCACCTTCAGATTTACGATATCCTTTTTTTTTACATTTCCCTCCCTTATTTTGGATCTTTTTCGTTATATATATATATATATTTATTTATCGATAAGTTTCATCGTAAGGGTTTAGGCTGTTGCGTGATAATTTCTTATTTCAATATCAAAAGCCCAAAGCGAGGAGGAAGAAAGAAAGAGAGAGAGAGAGAGAGAGATGCTAGCAAATAAAGAAAGACCCAGAAAAGAACGGAGAGGGAAAGAATTCATCTCATCCCCTCTGTTCTTCTTTATTCTTCTGCTTGGTTGTTTCCAAGTTCTCGTGCAAGCAGCCGATATTTTGAGTTCCAGCGGAGAACCCACACACACTATCTAATTCACTAGTCGTATTTCTTATTTGCTTTTTTCTTTCTTTCTTTCTTGTTTTCTCTTTCGTTCGTTCGTTGTTTGGAACTGGAACTGGAACTGAGAACCGAATCGAAATGTTAATTGAAACTGAAAAACCATTCAGACTTGTTTTAATGTGCTTTTCTCTGGGAACTTTATAATAAAAATAAAAATATTTCAGTTCTATTACCTAGTGACTCTAAAATTGGCAGTTTTTTTATATTTGGTTAGCTTTCTCCATCAAAAGAAATGTTCAGGCTAGTTACGCTACGAGTATTACACATGTCGTAGCTGCGCCTCTTCTTATTTTGTAGTTCAAACTTTGTTAAATTTGAATTTTAATTATATTTGTGTGTTGGGGGGGGGGGTCTCAGAGCAGCTACGTCAAATATTTTGCCAAATTTCTATTTGGAGGGGTTAAAGCCAATATTGGGGAGATTTATACGAATTTAAATAGAGCTCTGAAGGATTACTTTGGTTTTTAACGGTAAAATGTATTAAAGTTGGGGAATATTCGAGCATGTGGGGTACCTACCACTCCTCCATTGATGGTCTAGCTGAATCCCTGAGCTCAGGTCTTAACCTATTTTCAGTTTGAGGAGTGACGTACTTTAGTTAGCACAACTCCCTCGACAACGGAACGTAAAAGAGAGTGAACAGAGTTTCTTTGATATGTATCATCCCGATATTCACGTAGTGGAAATGAGAAAATAAGCCTGTGAAATATGAAGCAACATAATTAGCGTAATGTGAGAACAATATCAAAATAGTAAACTAAAAAACTTAAAAAAGAAATGTTGTAGTTGAGAGGAAAATGTCTTACTTCAAATTATCACTAGGGAGCAGAGTTTCCGCCAGGATTTTCAGTTTGTGGGGTATAAAGTCAAAATTGGGAAGGTGTAAGTCAAGTTTTGTAGGGTTTCTATGAATTTTTCACAGCAAAAATTTTTAAGTTGGGGGGATGTTGTCGAGACTTCGGGGGGGGGGGGAGTAAACACCCCACACACAGAGGGGGCTGGTGGAATCACTGACTAGGTGAGATCAATTCCCTCTCATGACGATCCTGATTGATATTTTCCAATGTGTACCTCAGTGTCACCAGACGAATGTCGGAATGGTACTTTCAATATATGCCCTTATCGCTACTCTTCTCAATCCTACCTGCAAGATCCTTCCTCAACCTTTCTGCATTTATTCAAGGGATGTTCTACTTGTAACTTCTGAAACACTTAAAGCGTAGCTGTCATTCCATCCAATACTGTAAATTGAATTAGATAAAATTTCGAAGGAAAACCGTAGTCGCGAATAAATAATAAATAAATAACTTTACGGAGAGATGGCGCAAAGGAATGAAGATAAAAAGTACGATATATTTACCGAAGTATAGTCTTCATACAATGTTCAATGAAACAGTAATACACAAAAAATAAATTTACTATCGAGAATTCAAACGAACCAATCGGAAATAAATTAGGTTAAATAACAACGCTTTCACAGAAAGTCTTCCAGCTAGTGGCGAGCCGTTGAAATATAAAATCCCCTTACAGTACTATTACAGCTAATCTTCTTACTTTTAGTTAATACTAGTAACCATGTTTCTCTTGTCAACGACCAAAAAAATTGAGAAAATTAAAATAATTTCATGCGGAATAGAAGTTGACCATTTTATCTATGTGAAACTAGATCCATAAAACTAGGAATTAATCAATGAAGACATTTCGTATTGTGTTAAAAAAAATATATATATTACGTACGCAAATAGAGCCATTATAGATTTTGTATTATTTTCTTATACGCAAGGCACACAGCACAGTTATCATGCGGACTACTTAATGAGAGAGGATGTTATTGTTAATAATGTTGAGCACTTGAAGTATCGGGAAAATAAAAGGAAAAACAACGGTTAAAACTTAAAAGTAAAAAAAAAAAAAAAAACTGAAAAATCCCGACCAATAAATTTGAATAAAATATCAGGACGTGATTCATGTTTCAAGATATGATTTCAATCAGCAACTCACGAAACAATAAGGAGAAGAAAATGAATCAGTTATGACCACCCAAGTAATTTCCAACGATTCATACATTCCATATGTTTCATAGCATTTATCATTTAAACAGATGCATACATTCCATATGTGTAATAGTCTTTATTCATATAAATAATGACAATACGATCACCTACGTCATAAGAAAGAACCCGGATGACACCTACTTCAAATGACTAACACATACAAACGCAGAGAAGTCACACATACCAAAGGATAGTCAGATCTGAGTTTGATTCCGTGTACATGTGAGAAAAAGCCAAGACGACCAACTCCTCCCGATGAACGCAGCGAGAAGAAGAGAAATGATTGTTCGAACCAAAGCAGGACCTAAAGGGACAATAAAAGGTGACGAATTTACCACCAAAAGATGAGTGAGTGAGAGTCCGTCATTCCGTAACATCACTCACAGTGAGAGCATCCATCAGTGCGGGATATTAGAATGGTAATCGGTAATAGACTCTTGATCTTCGGCAAAGTTAAGACCTGACATTCCATCCGTCAGTCTGGAACATATCCGTAATCTGATATAGAACCCAAGACACACAAGTTCGAGTTTGTACTAAATGTTGGTTCGCAAAGCGTTAGTGACATGATACCATTATAAGAAGGACAGAGATTTGGACAGTGGCGGCTTTTCAAGGAAGAACCACTTCCCTAAGAAGACAACGGGTATCGTGCATTGAACCCAGGACTTCACACCCAAGGACAGTGGACAACAGGAACAGTATAAAGCTGGTTTTCTAACCAATTAAATATTGGAATAAAATGACATTGTGTTCGTCTGTCATATAAGGCATTGAAAAGATACAAGAATGTATTAAATATAGAATTTCAAATGAACCCGCTTTGTAAAAATATAACCAAAGTTGTGACATTGTCCTCCTAAGTAACAGTGCACCATTATAATGAAACTTAGAAATAAAAGACGTAAAACAGTGGGAAACTGCCGAAAGAGTGTCACCAGTATCGACACAGAAGTATCAATCCTTATACAGCCAATGATATTTGTTAGGGATAAGTGATACTACCTCTTAACTGATAGAAGCATCTCTTACTTTTTAAGAAAGGGAGAAACTTTCCGTTCACTCTGTATAAAGGTATACGTGAATGAAAGAACGAAAAAGGAAGAAATAGACAGATAGACACAGATTGATAAAGAAAGAAAGAGAGAGAGAGAGAATCAGATACAATCACCTTCAAACTAGTTCCCAGAGGAATCGGAATTGGTACTAGATGTAGTCACTATCTGGAACTTTTTTTGAGTAACAGAATGGGTTTACTCCCTCCGTAAGAAGTTGAGAAAAGCCACGAAGAAGAACGAAAAAAAAAAGAGACGGGAGTAAGAGAAAAAGAATAAGAGAGGCAAAACCAATCTGAAATTTTCACACCAGCTTACACATACATACACATAGTTCTGCTGTGCGCACAATGTATTCTCGGGGGCCAAAACAGAAACGTCAAAAACCTTAATTTAGAACACCAAAGATTTATGTGGGTGTGAGTAACACGGATCACAAAGGGAGCGTTATTTTCTGAACGTGAAAATAGAATTAATAAACATCAGGATAGAAGGGTGAGGGAAGAGTACCTTTAACTAGTTGTATCTTCCTCCTTCTCCTCAAGGTTCTATACTATACTTTACAATCCTTCATCATTATTGCTGGTATGTTTTTCGGGTCCGCGTTTGGTTGCAGTTTCATTTACTGTAGATAGATGTCCTGAACGATTGTACTCGTTTAGCAATTAGTTTTACTGCATTGTTGAACAATCTTTGTAGGTATTTGTGACTATAGTATACAGTGTATAATGTCTTTATGGCATTACAATGTAAGTTTTCTCAATTGCCACATTTTATTTCGTTATTGTAACTGTAGTACACTCTCACGTGGAAGGTGCTTAACTTTTAAGTTCAAAAGCTCACATCTGTAAGACAGTACTTCCAAACATTTTGGAGATCGCGGCCGCTAAATTTTCATTGAATACTCTTAGAACCTAGCTTATGATGTATTTAGCGGGGGTGGAGGCGAACATCCAGAAATTTTGATTAAGGTAGGGGGTCCGCTATGGCCCACCTTAACTTTGTTGATTTTTTTCACTAAGAAAAACTATTTATTCGTGCGAATCGACTGAATCATCAAGTTGGAAGACTATTTGGACAAATGAAAAAAAAAATCTGCTTCCTAGAAATGACGTATAAAAATGTAATAAAACGAAAACTAAAATATTGCCAGTAGGCCATATTGGGAACATGGTGTTCCCAATATGGCCCGCTATAGAAAATAAGAGCGTATGGCAAAAGCAATGTGTAATCTTTTTCTGTTACTCATGTATGCAACATACTGAGATATACACATTATAAGCATACATAATTTATATGACATTGCAAAATCAAGAAAATTGTATTAATACAAAATGCCAAAATGTGTGAAAAACAAGGGAATATACAAGAAGAAAAAAATATGAATAAAGAAGAAGTGTAACACAAACGAAGAAGTTTAGAACGTCACGTCTCACATGAGGGACAAAGAAATGGTCCGTGATCTTTAGCGGTGATTCTAACACACTCTTCATGAACGTATTTTCGCTACGACAGGCAAAGATGCTTGTCTGCAACCTTGTCTGCCTGACAGAGGTAACAAAACCAAGATTCACAAGACTTGGAGCAACTCAGTGTCGGTTCTTTAGGACTATTAGAAGCAGTTGCTGAAATTCTGGTCGTTTTAAACGTGATGACACTTCCTTTGTTTGGGTTTTAATCTTCTTATTCTTTGTATTGGAATTGATAGCTTCCTTATTATCTGGCATTATCTTCGTTTTAGTTACGAAACATTATGATGATGAGTGTTCAGTACAAACATTTGAAATACCCCATTCTTTCGTTTTAAACAATTAATTATAACTGCATTTTGTCCAATATGGCGGTGGGCCATATTGCGCACTATTGATCTCTTTACTTTTTCTGGCGTCTGCTATTTACACAATGTAATACATTGCGTCACACACATTTTATGTTGACGTATGCTCACATAGCTACATTATTCATGCATTATACTGATTAGGTTTTCAACAATAGATACTGAAACAAAACATTACTTACGTCGCTAAAATAACAGCAAAATATTTTCTTGCTCAATATGCCACTTCAACTGGAGCTGCTGCCACTCACGTCACTCGCAAACAAATGAGTCGTGCAAGAAATGAATTCTCTTGTCATGAGGATATCATTTACGGTGACATCTAGTAGCACCAACGGAAAGCTGCAGAGATCTTGAGGGGTGGGCCATATTGGGGACCCGGGCCATGATCGGTACACTTCCCTTATTTGTAAAATTGTTATAATTTGGGGCAAAATTACTTTGTATATGCATTTTTGCATATTTTTTCACACCCAGACAGATCTCGATCTAGCCCCCGAAGGTGATGGAGTTCTCTGAAACCAATTTTTCGATAGGTGCCTGACCCAGCTGAATCTGCTCACCAAGAGATGGTTCTTATTATTGTAATGTGGTAAATTAAAATTAAATGTTTCATAAAATCATACTGTCTAATGGAATATTTATTTCATATACACCAGCTCAACTTTACGCTTAATGAAGCACTGACGGAATTCTCTCCACATGTGAGAGTTGGTATCTGCAGCTGATCTTTTTTTTTTAATTTCTTCTTGTTTTAGATTGGCGCGTCAGTTTAATCCACATTCAAATCTGTCGACTACAAGTTTTCAAAAGAGACATAAATGATTATAAAATAGTAATTAGGGAATGTGCATTGTACGAAAACCGATGAAAAAATGTACCACAAGGGCAAGAAGGAAGACGGTATAAGGCATTTTAAGAATACGTGCTGGTTGCATTATATATAACCTTCAGTACGGTATCATTGGGCCTACCCTAACTTAATTTTTAAAAAATGTTCGTAGTTTTCCTTAATGACTCTTCCTTTCATTAGCTCTGAACTTTTCTTTTTTCCTGATTATCTGAGTATTGGTTGAGAAATATTAATAAGATTGGTGCAAAATAATTAAAGTCAATGTCTATAAATGCGTAATTTCAATTGTATTCACATGTCTTTTTTTGGGGTGAGGGGTGGGGGAAGAAGCCACCTTGGTACTTCATTTTCAATTGAAAACTGGAAGCAAATTACCAATACGTCGGGCGCCATATGTAACACATTGGAAATAACAATGTTGCATTATATTGAAACCGGAAATTTTGATACGTGTTTTAAATTTTGTACAGCAACTTTTTTCCCTTTTTTCTTCATAATATTTCGCAATGTTAATTATAATGTTTTCCCCAAAAATGATCAACCTCTTTGCTTCCTATTCTTTTGTTAAATTTGATTGACATTTTCCTTTTTTTTAAAAAAATGTTTTGTTTTGCTCCAATAATAATTAATTTATATTTCTTTATGTTTTTTTTTCAATTCTCATTGGAGAGGTAATAGGTGCTGAAAAGGAGATGGTGTGGTGACGAAAACAATTTTATTACTTGCGTCATGGTTTTGCACATACACCCACACATAAACTCTCTCTCTCACACACACACACACACGTAAGGGGGAATGATTGATATTGTGTTTCGCATCGACCATTTCTGAACTGTACTCAAACATACAAACACACACATATACAGCGAAACAAACTAACTAACTAGTGGAAGGAGAAACCGATGGAAGGAGTTATTGGTGGAATTTTGCCATAGGCTGCTGACGACAGAGATGTGCTGGTTGTGTGCTCTTTGCTTTTGCTCTCTCTCTCTCTCTCTCTCTCTCTCTCTCTCTCTCTCTCTGTCTCTTTCTCTATCGTTCAGTGGTTTACGAAGCAAACGAAGGATTTCGGTATCCGTTACAGGAAAGGATTCCGCGTTTAATTACGGAAATCGAGAAGTGAGGAATCCTCACACACATACAGGAAACAATCGTTCATTCAACCCCATTTTGGTCAGTCTTACGTGGTAATACATACTCTATCACCAGTGTGGCAAACTCTTGTCTCTATTCTTTTTATATAAAAAAACACTTCCCTACTAAAAACTTACTGTGAACTTTTTTTTCTTTTTTACTTTTGGTGGGATGTTTAACATCATACTGTACATAATTACAGAATTGTTTGTTGTTTGACATTATTGTTTGTGTTGAAAACGAAGGAAGCAAAAGAAATTGTATGTGAAGAAAATTTCCTACTGAATTGAATGTTTATTTGTGGTCTTTCGGCACTTTTTTTGGCTAAGGAAACGGAGAGGATGAGCCAAAGAAATCGACTCCATTAACCAGGTATATCTCTGGAAAAAGAACCTGGAAATACTTCAGTCAGGACGCCCGGGGGCTCGAATCGAACCCAGAACTTTCCGAATGCAAATATTTCCTAATTCTTCCGTGGTTTGGCTGGCTAAAATTTATTTCAATACTTACCTATAACAAGGAATTTGATGCAGCAATTGCAGTGATAATATCAACCGTCTAACCCTAGTGGAGAAAAGGACATCCATCAATAAAAACGCTTACAAGGGAACTGCCGTTTGTGTAATGTCTTACAATAAAGAAAACTGTCTCATTGAAAAGTAATTCACGTCGAGTTACAAAAATAATCATAAATAGTGACACACTATTGTACCAATGAGGAGAAACATATTATTATAGTCAAAATCGGGAAGTAAAAACCAGGAAATACTTATAATAATGACTGAATTTATGGAGTCATCATTTTCCTCAATCACATCAAATCAATGTGCCTTAATTGTATCTTAAAATTAAGTCCAATGCCATTTTCTACTCTTGTTTTTATTTTATGTTCGTATAATGATAATTTCATGTAATGACCTGAATATTTGGACTTACATTTCGATGAAGATGGTCGCCTTCAACCTTGCGGGAATATTGAATCTCTGATGGGTGGTGTAATCTTGATTATGACTTACTATCAACTTATTGAACTGTTTAGACACGTATATTTCCAAGAATGTGGATTTCTAGGATACGTATCCGCCAAGTGCCGTATTAATTAGCATAATAGTGTCGTAGTTAAACTTTTTCTGAGTTGGCAACACTGTTTCAGAGGTAGCATTGTCGTTAGTTTTCAGTCTGCTATGTTTAGTCTATATAGCAGTGTGATTTGTCCATTTTAACTTCTTTTTCCGTTTTAAAATATCTTTCTTAAACCTTACTATTTACATTGTTGTCAAATTCGAAGTTCAAGCAGCCTCTAGCTGCTCTTCCACTTGTCAACGACATCTTACATTTTTGTAGTCTATGATGTCATTATCTGATGCATTGTTTTCAGTGTTGCCACAATTCAGAACTAAAGATTCTCTTTTGAAGGACCAAATTTCCCTTTTGAGTCTAATCTTTCCCTGCTTGGTATTATTCTTGTCTTCACCGATTCATTATTAGCCTCCTAAATATTTCTGCAAAAAAAAATATATTGCTACTGCCACAGCTCAAAATTTGGTAATTTTGAGTTATTTTCGTATTCGGACTCCTGAAACTATACAATGTCCCGCAATATAAGTCTCATAACCGTATCTCTTCTACAAGCCATGTGAAAGCGATATTGTCAGTATTCCACAACCGCAGTTAATATTTATATCTGCTAGTATTATTGCCGGGCAGCGATATACATTCAGAATTATTCTTTCCAGAGGCTGTACTACAAAGCGATCATACTGGAGGTTTCAATCCTTGTATGTTGCTATTTTTTGTCCAATGATTCCGTCAGATCTTCCCTGTGGGGGTATCACCCCCAATTCTCGAAAGCATTCCCAACTTATTTTTTTTTTACCAGAAACCGTGCAAAACTCCCAATTTTGATTTTATATCCCCCCAAACTAAATATCCTGGCAGAATCCCTGCTTCTGTTCATGAAGGAAGAAGGGATGCAGAAATACAGTCTAAAGACAATTTTATTAGGAGGAAAGTGTAGTTTTCTACAGAGGAAAATATAACTCTTATGTTGACTTTCCCTGCAATTCAGGGATTTTAAGTATTTTTCGTTTTCCCTTTTCTGCAAAAATTTAGGACTAAATTTTCCTGCATCCGGGAAAACTTTCTTTCGATCGCTGACACTATGTATTGACCAGATTTTCATGACAATACTTCTGATTTCCATACAATTTCAAACATTTTCATTTTTAGGGGGGCAAAATCTCTCTTTAGATGGGGTAAGATACGCTGAATAATAGTTAATTGTATTTTGTCACAAATTTTTCATTTTGTGCCTTTGTTTTCAAGCAATTTATTTTACTAATATTAGGGAGTTTCAAATCTAAATTACTGACTATAATAATATCAATATTGCCAGAAGTGTAACAATTAAAATTACTTTTCAGTAGTAGAAACGTAGAATATAGTGTTAAATATAATGACATCTTCATTTGCTGTGATTCAACGACTTTTAGGATTTCTTTAAAGTATATCAAACTATTAAAATACCTAAAACAGCTGCCGGGGCAGGTTTGCTTGATGTTTGCGGGGTGCGTGTCTGGATTCAATGTGTGGAATCCGCTTCAATCTTAATCTTATTTTATAATAAACCCAAAGAAAGATATTTCATTCTAAGGACGAAAGTGGCTAAGACAGCCAGAAGTCCAATCTAGTGGCCCTGCGGCCCAGGATAACTACCTTGTTGTTGTTGTTGCTGTGATTCCTGATCCACATCCTGAATTCTAACCAAATTTATAAGAACCTACAATTCAATCTTACCAACAAATAGCTATTACCTTTGCAGGGGCAATTCAAATTCAAACTCAAATTTAAATTCTATTTTAGTTCTCAAATTGATTTCTTTGATTGTTTGTGGGGTGGGTGCCGGGTGTCCGGGTTATGAGTTCGATTCGTGTTATCCCATTAAAAGCTCTTTACTAATCCAATTAAATAAATAATAATTTCCAAGGACGAAAGTGGCCTTAGTGGCCAGAAGTCCAGCTATGGTGGCCCTGTGGGCCATGGCAATTTACTTGTAGACTTGCTGGGGTTCTAACGAACGTATATTTGTTATTGTAACAAATTGCTGGTAATTAAGATTATCATAGTTGGCATTCGTTTTGCGAATTTGATCAGTAAACATAATTCATGCTGTGATTCGGCCCGTCATGATTCGGCTTTAGCTGTTAAAATCCACACCCATGCCCCTGCCGGGACTCGAACCCGGGGCCTTCGAGCCGATGGCCTACCGCCGCAGACATCTCGGCCACCCGGCCGGCTGGAAAATTCTCTATTTGTAATCAGAGCTGAAACTGCGGGTCAGGCCTGATGTGAAACCTAGACACGGTGACCCGGTCCAAAACTATACCCGTTTCATCTCTGTAATCAATATTCCAGAAAAATTTTGCCTTTATATCATATTTGTTCAATACGGATATATAATTTTCTAAACAAATTTTCTAGATGTATAATACTTGATTTCTTTTATTTAAATTTCACTTATGTATTGCACTGGCAACTTCGGTCTAGGACTGTCATGACCGGGGGATACGTCCCTTAGTGATCACACTACCGGAGTAAGTATGGGGAAGATATAATCAGGACCTTTGTTTATTAGGGTTCACCAAGTCTCACCGGAAAATCTCAGCTGAATGGCTGGCAGTGAGGCTCCCACTCGTATGTCTCCCAGGCAATGGTTTTAAATACTGGACAACGAGAGATAGTTGTACGATTAACAAGTATGATAAGATAGAAACTGTGGGCTTCAGTACATAAATATTCTGGAAATGTGATACCGAAGCCAATAAAGAGACTGTTTCACGAAAGTACGTGTTAATTTCCAGGGGACTGTCCCAAGACCGCTAACCTCCCGCCACAATCTTTATGTGCACTCTCGTTTGATTGCCTAGCTTTGGGTGTCAAAAGTTTTCTAGTAAATTGAATATTATATAATCACACTCCTTGCACAAAATGATAGAACAGTGGTGGGAGGCTAGCGGTCTTGAGACTGTCCTCCAAAAATGCAAATTGAAGAGTGAAAAGTTACGTGAAAAAGGCCCAGGGTAGCCACAATAGTAAAGAATAGGCTTTTGATGAAGAACTTATTTCAAAGAATATTTTGAACAAATTAAATGAAAAGTAACGTGTGAAGTGTACAAGTGTTAAACCTATTAAAATCGTTAGTATAAACCAAAGAGTCATTCTCGGATGATTCAGTAACTTTAGAGAATAAAAGAGTACAGTGAAACAAGGGGGAAGGTGCATGAAAAGGTGATTTCTCGTAAAACGCATTTTAATGTCCAGCTCTACCATTTACTCCCACGTATTTCATATTTATTTGCGTACTTTGATTGAAACTTTTTGAGGTGATAGCAGCCATTGTAATAACTGTTAACAATGAAAACTCATTTTTAATGCACATACCCCTCCCCCTTCTTTCGCTGAATCTTTAAATTCTTAATGAAATTATACTTGATAGACGACTTTGTACATTACTTCTACATTTGTGCTACATAAATGGTGAGGTAAAAGTTTCAATAATACCTCTTACATTGAAAACAGCTCAAATAAATTGAAACTAAACACATATTAATGGGTGTTGGTAATGAGTATTGTGTACTAGATAACGTATTAATTGTGTCTGTCATCTTGAAAGAAGCCTTATGTCTGATTTTTTTTTTCAATGAGAATGGGTATTTGTGATGATCCAATCTAAATTATTTAAAACAAGATTGGTAGAGCGAGTTTTGCTATTTCTATGAGTTTATCTATTTATGGTTTTGAGACATAGGGGCGTATATTCGTATGAAAGATGAAACAGATTCAGGTATACAACTATCGATAGTATCATAATAGAGTTTCTTTTACTCCTTGAAAACATACTGGTACAATGAGCTGGCATGGCTTTGTTCTTTTCTTAAATAAACTTATTAGTAGAATATTGCATTGAAGTAGAATTATTTTGTGGTCTTAAGGCACCTCAGACTCAGTTCGATTAACGTATTAGTATTACCGTTAACGCATGAGATGATATAAACAAATAATGTTTTGAATTATTTTTCTGACGTTTGATATTCATTATCCGAGAGACGAGACGTACTGAATGTAACTTGGAAGCTTGACTTCAAGTCATTGAAATTAAGAGACTTGAAAATTTTTTCAAATATTTGGATCCGTCCCTAGTGTTTTGAAGTTTCAAATGTACTTTCCCTTAGACGCTAATCTATTCTATATTAGATAATAATTGCTCATATCGTCGGCTGAAAATTATAAGATTCTCTCTAACTTTAAAATCGTATGTAATTAGAACATTATAATTGTCAGCCGACGATATATTTCTTCTTGAACTCTTTATCTTCTTACCACTAACAAATATATTTCTTTAATTTCTCAGATAATATTAGGACGGTAATCCTATTTAGACGATTAGGAGCGTATAAAGAAGAATTCACAGTGCTTATCAAATAATTACTTATAAAGTTATACAGTGTGCCTGTAACTTGCTGACTTTTCTTTCGTAGTTGGCAACACTGTATAAGTACTAACTAATTCTATGACTTATGGAACTCGCATCTTCATCGCCGTAGTAACATACGTTCGCCATTTGATTCTATCCTGGGCAACATCAAGCCAGTTTGCATCACGAACACCTACTTCTAATATTGTCCTTCCAACGGCTTCTCGGTCTTCCCAATTGTCTCCTTCCATCCGGACTTCCAACCAAAATCTTCGTTTTTCTCCCATCCGAGCTACATAGCCTGCCCATCTTAGTCGTAGTGATTTTATTATTCTTACAACATCGGGTGAGTTGTACAGTCCGTGAAGTTCTTCATTATGCTGTCTCCTCCATTCTCCAGTCAACTTGTCCTGTATATCTTTCTCAAAACCTTATTTTCAAACACACGTAATTTATGTTCATCTGCTAGGGTCGTAAAGTATTACCGGCAGAATAACCGTTCTGTATATTTTCAATTTCAATTTCCTTGATATTAATCGCGATGTTAGAAGTTTTTGGACT